>PYAF01004258.1:269266-288399 GCA_007407185.1 Glycine tomentella | reverse complement strand
AAAAGTTAGTAAAATAGAATGTATATCTTATAAAATTAGTAAACTAAATAAAAGTATTTGTACAATTCGAAACAGATGTATAGAAAGATTTACAATCCCTTCTCATAAACTATAATTTTTCAATGAAGTAAACTACATGTAAACATATCTTATTTTTTTTTTATTTATACTAAAATTTGTTCAGTAAGTGTTATGTCTTAATAATTTTTTAATAAAACAAAAATTGTTTAAATTTCCAAATAAAATTTATTGAAAAAAATTTCAAAATACCCATGCCTTATGACATCTTATTAAAAACAATATGTACTTGTCTATTCAACCTTATTACTATAAGAAAAATTGTCTTTAGAAGTACGCAAATCAATAACTAAACAAATTAATGACTAAATTAGTTATCGTTAATAATCAAAATCTAAACCACTGGTCACTACTCGCTAATATGTAGCAAGCAATTTCAAAGATAAATTTCAAAGATTGATTTAAAGGCTTATTTATTGACTGATTTAGCAACCAACTCCCTTTTATTAAAGGAAGTATATGAACCTAATACACATATATAACAAAATATATAAACACATTAAAGTAAAGCATTTGACAAGGTATTAAACTATATAATAGATATATATATATATATATATATATATATATATATATATAACAAAAATATATAAACACATTGAAGTAAAACATTTGACGAGGTTAATATTTTAATACATTAATATCCAAAGTACAAAACATTTGCAATACGAGACACGATTGCATTAAAAGTAAACCAGTATTAATGAGTTACTATGGTTTACTTGGTGACTCCTCGTCATCTTCATATTCACGGTCATCATCGTCTCCATCTTGGCTGTCATTTACAATAAATGGTCTGTTCATGCTTTCAATCAATTCTCGTATTAATGCATTGTTATGCTCAACAAGCCTCTCAATGTTGGCAACTCTGGCTTGAAGCTTATCTCTTTCATTTTTAACTTCTTCCATCTCTTTTGCCAATTCATCAAACTCTTGTTTTTTTACCCACTCCAGTGATGAAGATGAACAACGATAGCAAGGACTTGTTGCCATTACTGTATATTCCATTCCAAAACCATAAACTTTTCCTTTCTTTGATCTAGCTACATCACACCACACATCTAACTCACTAGGTGGAGGTTTACCTTGTGTCGATGCTCTTTGGGTCAATTGTTTCAATGTGCGTGTAAATTCCTCCTGTCATCACCAATATAAGCCTAATAAGTGTTTCATAACAAACCAAAACAGAATTAAAACAACACCACAAACAATTACACGATTATAAACATGAAAGTTCATTACGTTTAAATGTTGTGATCTCCTATCCACCCATGTGTTGTCCTTACGTTGGTGCATGCGACGGAACAACTCCAATGGAGTAGGAGTGATTCCAGTCTCTTTCATCTAAAATAGAACAAAGAATACAAGATATTGTTAGATTTCAAGTGTTAAACTAAGAGATTATTACACTAAACCATATGAGATAAACAATACAATAAATTCTATTAATTCACAACTTAACCATATTAGCTCTATGCTGTGAAGCACTAATAGAGCCACCAGTGTGAGATGCTCCACAATTAGATGCTCGATTTGTTTTTGCCTGGGTGCTCTTCTTTTTGAATCCTTCAGATCTCCAATGATTGCACAATCTCTCCCAGACACCATCTGTAATCCAATGTGGTTTATCCATTGTGGTTCGAGCCTTATTTAGATTATTTTTCAGCAATACTGAACCTCGCATTTCAAAATTCTTTTTTGCCCAATTGTAATCCGGTGGAGAAATAGAGAACTTTTCCTATAGATACAAGCAACAAGTTAGCCAAAAGTAGACTAAATATACATATCCAAATCAAATATAATAATATAAGAAACTTAACCAAAAACTCTTCAAACAACGAGTTTCTTGTGCTAATTGGTATCTTCTTCCATGATGGCCAGGGATCAGTAAAATTCCTCTTGATGATATCCCCAATCCCATTAGCAGCAGATCGAGAAGGTAAGAATCTGCAAATATTACATGTAAATGTCACAAGTTTGAAAAGCCATAGTCAAAAAAGTATCAAAATAGAGCAACATACCCTTGCCCATCAAGATATAAAGTTGGCTTGGCATCATTTATTTGTGTCTCTAATGAAGCAAAAGATCTCTCAGTACGTCCTGCATCTGAATTTGTTGGTTGTGATGTATATGGTGAGTGTATCCCTTCCATTGAAGGTGGAGGTGATACATCAGATGTCCTAGCAGGTGAGTGTGTCCCTTCCATTGAATTTGTTGGTTGAGAAGCACATGGTGGATTTTGAGAACTCATCTGTGCATGATATGCATTATGTTGTTTCATTGGATGACTCTTAGAAGCTTTTCCTTTATTCGGATCTTTCTCTGCCACCTGCAATTAACAATGCAGACTATGTTGAGAACATGATAAAAATGGATCTTACCACAATATTGGTGTAGAAGCTGGGACTGCATCTATTCAACTTATTAAACCATGAAAAATTTACCAATGCCCTTAAAACTCGGCTACTAACAAGAATTTACCATGGCAGATAATACCAATAAGGGGAGAAAATATCCAAAACTAATCAAAACAAAGAAACATGATATGGAGCTTATATAGGATCACAGGTTTGAGTTGTAAATGAGTGAAGCCCAATATCTAGAATCAAAATATGTATTAAATCCAACACTTTTAATACATACACTACAATCAGATAATGAAATCGCAGGAATAAGTCATAAAGATCAGTTATAATAACAAATGAAGAAAATCCAATAGATATTAATATTATGCAGAGATGCATGCGATCCATCAACCTCGTAAGGGAGCTTGTTCCTTACATTTTGCAAGCATGGTAAAATCAATGAAGAAAAGTATTTAGTCCAACTACACAATCATCAAAAGTTAAACAATAAGCACTACATGGTATGAATAATACAATTATGTAGGAAACATTAAAAACACTGTTTTTGAGTGACGGACTCCTAAAAAGCATCATATAAAAACTGTGAAGACCATAGAATCAATGAGAACATCAAATGAAAAAAAGGCTTAAATATGTTTTTGATCCCTGATATACACCCAAATTTGGTGTTTGATCCCTGATAAATTTTTCCTTCGCATCTGCTCCCTGATATTTGAAAAGTTTTGTTTTAGGTCCATGCAGTCAGTTAAGTCATGACGGGTCTGTTAAATATTTGATAACGCGAGCTCAAAACTCCAATATTTATTTCAAAATCAAATTAAAATTTTCTGGCGGTTAAAAAAAACCGCAAGAATCAATTGAAGTAAAAAATAAATAAATCAAACTTTGAGAACCCTCTTTTGAGTCATCCACCAGCCCTTCACTTATCTTCTTCTACCTTCAACCTTCGTCTTCCAAAACGGATCTCAATTTGAAAAAAAAAAAAAAAAAAACAGATCTCAACCTTCATCGAGGAACAGCCTCTTCATGGACTTGATCTGGCCGTACTCCAGCGGGATCACACCACACAGCGCGTTGTACCGAATTGACAGAAAGGACACCTCGGGATATGCACCGAGATTCATGGGTGCGTAGCCCCAAATTTTGTTAAACCAGAGGTTCAGTGCGACGAGGTTGCTGTTGCCATTGCTGTTGCTACCTCCCCCATGCGGCGTGAGTGGGCTTGAAATCTGCACCCCCGTGAAGGTGTTGTTAGTCAAGTCCACTTGTTGCAGCGACGGCAAAAGGAAGAACCACGACTCCACGATTCTGGTATGCGCGTTCTCGGTAAGCTCCACCACTTCCAACTGGTCCATCCCTTCAAAGCTCTGTTTTTGGAGAGGTCCAGATAGAGAATTGACCTTGATCTCGAGTTCGAGCAAGTTGGGTGGGAGCTTTGGGATTGAATTGGTTAGTTTGTTGAAGCTGAGATTGAGTCTGCAGAGTGTGGTGAGGGAGTTCATTGAGTTTGGGAGATACCCACAGAGGGAATTGTGTGCGAGGTTGAGAGATTGGAGTGATTGAGGGTGGTTATAGAGGGAGGGATTGTGCCTAAGAAGGAATTGGATCAAAGGGTTAAGGTTTGGAGATTTGACACTGAAGAGATTGAAGAGGGGATTGGGCTGAAGAAGTTGTTATCAGCGAGATCTGTTTCTTTTAAAAAAAAAAATCAAGATCAGCTTTTGAAGATGAAGGTTGAAGGGAGAAGGTAGGTGAAGGGCTGATGGATGACTCGGAAGAGGGTTCTCAATGTTTGATTTATTTATTTTTTACTTTAATTGATTCTGGCGGTTTTTAACTGCTAAAAAATTTAAATTTGATTCTAAAACAAATACTAACAGTTTTTGAGCCGCCGCAAATAACTTTATCAAATATTTAACAAACACGTCATCACTTAACTAGCGACAAGGATCTAAAATAAAGCTTTTCAAATATCAGGGAGCAGATGCAAAGAAAAAATTTATCAGGGATCAAACACAAAATTCGGGTATATATCAGAAATCAAAAACATATTTAAGCAAAAAAAATAAACACTATATTCATGCACAAGCACAATTACATACAGAAGTTAATAAAATTAGTCCATCCATACAACAAGATGAAGAAGCAAAATTCCCTTTGAAGTTTGCCATAAACCAAGTCTTTCAAACCAATTCATATTGCCTTACACCCTGAGTTTCAAGCTCGTAATCCAGACAAGATTTTATTCCATTTTATATAATTCAACTTAAGCTATCTCCAAATGAAAGCTGAGGGGGTTTGCAACTTAAGAGTTCATGGGGCTTCCAAATCCACCACTCCTATAGCATACAGAATAATATAGAAACCCATTCAAGACTCTACTCAAAACTGAGATTCAAACCTGTCATTAAAAAAATAACAACAGGAATAACACTAATGATGGTGATTGAAACATATACAAATTTAAGTTCATCACAGCTGTGGAGGAGGATGCCCCAAATCAATGAGATTCATTGAATGAAGAATAAAAGGCATTACCTGCTGCCTAACAAACTTTGTGCGAAGATCAGTTCTCTTCTCTGAGGCCATGTCAAGGGTACATCCTGCATCTGGATTTGTTGGTTGTGAAGTACATGGTGATTGTACCCCTTGTATTGAAGGTGGAGGAATCACATCAGATGTCCTAGCAGAAGGATCAGTAGGCTGAGATATTGCATGTGATGAAGCGCATGGAGGAATTTCAGAAGTCATCTCTGCTAGATGCCTAGCAAGTTGAATTGTTGGATGACTCTTAAAAGCTTTTCCTTTATTTTGATCTTTGACTGCCATCTGCAATTACACAAAATTAACCAAGCAGACTATGTTGAGAACATCATTATAAAGGTGAGGATCCATTATAAAAATTGCCTAGTTCATCGATGTTGGGTATCGATCAATCACACAATAATCAAGATAGGAGAAAGAGAGAAAGAAAACAACACACAGAGTTTACCCTGGTTCACCCAATGTGGGCTACGCCCAGCTATTCACTATATTTTCTCACACACTCGTACAATTGCACTCAGATTACAAGGAAATATATAGGCTTAGAAACCCTAAGCACCGTAGTTATTCATGGGCCTAATCCCAAACTACATATAATAAAACACGAGGCCAACAACAGTACTAGGCCTCGAAAAAAGTTCCGGGGGCGCTGCCCCCAGCCCCCGTCGGGGCGACTCCCCCGGACCCTCGTCCGCTCACCAGGGAGCGGGGTCCCGATGCATATCTGCCGAAGGCACAGTATGAGCCATACCCAACAATCCATACAACAAGATAAAGAAGCAAAATCCACTTTGAAGTCTCTCATAAAGCCAAGTTTTTCAAACCAATTCACATTGCCTTAAATCCTGGGTTTCAAGCTATTAATTAATCCAGCCAATACAATCATTTTTTCTAATTCAACTTGAGCTATCTATCTCCAAACGAAAACTGAGGGGGTTTGCTAATGAAGAGTTGATGGGTCTTTCAAACCCACCATTCCTATAGCATGAAAAATAACATAGAAACATGCAAGGCATTACACAAAATTGATATTCAAGATAGTCACTAAAAAATAAAATAAAAAATAACAATAATGTCAGTGAATAAAAATAAACTAATTTAAGGTCATCATAACTGTGAAGGGAGAATCCTAATTAATGAGATGCATTGAATGAAAAACAAAAGGCATTACCTGGCGCTTCCTCTTTGGAGCCATATCAAGTGGCAACTACTTCTTTCTGCAACCCCAAATTAAAAATGAAATTAAAAAAAAAGAAGCATAAACACAAACACGTCATAGGCAAAAATTAAATAAAAACAAAACAACCCATTAGAGTAAAGCATCGATTTTTACAGGTTGGAGAGGTTGATAGGGTCATCGCCAGTGACCTTAGCCGTGATTGGAGCACGGCGACGCAAGACAACGATAATGGGACTGAGGGACTCTACAAATTGATTAGGGTTAAGAAAGAAAAACAGAGTCAGTGAGTCAATTTTTAAATGATTTGGGAATTTGCGTTTGGGGAATTACTCGGCAACCGAAAACAGCAGTCGCTATACTTGACACCAAACGAGCGGTCACTACAAACAAGCGGGGTTTTTTTAACCTTTTTCTTTTTTGTAATGAACCCTAATTTTATTTAATAATTTCATTCTCAATTTATAAAAAATTCAGCATAGTAAATTTTCTTTAAGATAATATCATTGTTTTTTAAGACAATTGAAATCCCCAATTCAACGGTAGAAATGGTTTGATAGACTAAAACAGGTGAAAGATTGATTGAATTGGTTAAAAAATGATATAAAATCAATCAAAATCCGAGTAAAAACTGGTTTGAACAAATATTTTTTAATCATTCAAATTTTATTTCTATTTTCACTTTTTATTTTAATCTAAAATATTTTTAAGATAAGTAAAACAATTCAAATATTTTACAAGAGTATAAATTATTTTGTTAATTATTATTAATTTTTATCTTATAAAACATATAATTGGATCATTTATATTAATTTTAATTTTTATAATGTTATATTACTTTATTACATAAATATTATATAATATTAAAATATAAATTCAATTATTATTAGTTTGACCACAAATAAACTAGTACTGAAGAAAAACAATTGTTCTTAACGTTATGCATCCATTAATTAATATATATATATATATATATATATATATATATTTTAAAATAAGTAACAAATTTTAATAATAAAACTTTTGGAGGCCTTTTTTTGTCTAAATTTTTTGGAAATCTCTAGGCTTTACTTTGCCGTGTCTTTGGGCCAGTCCTGAACATGTATATTACTATTAGGTGCTGAGAGTTTGATCATTCTGCTACATAAGAGAAGTATATTAGCCTTTGCCAGAAATCATGCATAACAATTTCATCAAATGATATTGATAGATTTGTTATCAATTTCGGTAAAGAAATTTTCTCAATGACAAATGTCATAATAAAAATATCAATCTTAACCCAAAGGGTTAACATAATAAATATGTTTTTATTCTTAATATGTACCCGAATCTTGTATTTGATTCCTAATAAATTTTTTCTTTCCAATTAATCCCTCTTATTTGAAAAATTTTCTATGAGGTCCATGTCGTCATTAGTAGGTATCCGTTAATTGTTTATGTGACTTTTAACTGTACACATCAGCAATCTATGTGTGATATCACATCGGATTAATGTGACATGTAAGTTAATTGGTCACATATCGAATGACATAACATCATATTTTAATTAAGTTAAAATGAAAAAATAGAATATTAAAGTTTCTTATAATAAAAACGTTGTCATTTGAAAATAGAAAGAGGTTTGTGTCTTCTTCCTCTAGCATTAGTTATTGATCATGATATAGAGAGAGAAGTATGATGGCCTAAGATTTACAATGGTGTACCTCCTTATAATGTTTGGTTGATTTTGTTGAGGGATGTTTGTATAAGTTGAATGTTCATAGAAGAAAAGAGAATGACATTTATGGGAGCTACTTCTTCATCATTTGGATTAAAAAAACAAAGAAATAGAATTTTGGAGAATATAAATATTGTTAGAGAAACAGATCGTGGGAATTCAATTTATTCAGCTGCCAATGCAATACATTTATAGTGGTTACAGTAAACAAAAATCTAATTGAGATAAAACAGAATTACTTTCTCATAAAGTTTAGGAGCAACTCTCCTAACTGTTGCAACAACTACTTTGACTAGGAGGACTTATTCAACAACAGAAACAATAAAGGATAATCATCCCACATGCAGTCCATCCAAAAGCAGGTTCTTAACAAGTATATTAGTTCTGGCGCTGGAAGCATGCTAATTATCTTAGAAATGCTTTATTTAAAAGTAAATCACATCATTAACTTATATATACTCGCTTGATCAAATATTTTTATACTATAAAATGAAAAAATAAAACAAAATTTGGTCCCTTTAATTTTAAAATATTTAATTTGATTGTTTAATTTTATTCAAATAAGTGTTTCATGTTGTCCTTCTGTCCAAATTGAGATTATTGATGTATGTACTTAGTGATCAGAAATAACCCCCAAAGTCTTTTTCTTCATTTTAGCCATATCTGCATGTATCATGTGCGTAACATTATCATTAACTTATTCATTTTGTATATTGATCCTAAATATTTCAACTTAGAAACTTGTGATGCAATATTGTCTCACATTTTCATATTTATTTTGTCTCTTGCTAAAATTGCAATGCATATATTTTTATTTGAGTGAAAACCCCTTTGTTTCCATTTCCAAAGTCTTTCTCTAGAGTGCAAGCTTGGTGTTAGCTGCAGCTTCCCTTGATTTCTCAATAAAGACAAAATCATCTAAAAAAAACCATGCAATATTAGGAATAATCTTATGTATGTCCCTGATAAGCACGTCTAAGACTAGATTAAACAAGTAATGACTTATGGCTAAACCTTGACATAATCATATTCCTATAGGTCCTTGGTCTAGCCTCTTGAAGTTTTCAAAGTAGTAGTTACCCTCTCGTACATGTCTTCTATAGCCCGAAAATAAGCTACACAACCACTTGTTTTTTTCTCCGAAGTCTTCCACGATACTCCCCTTGGTAATAATCATAAGCATTTTTTCAAGTCAACAAAACTATAAATCTCTTTCTTTACTTCAGTACCTTTCCATCGACCTACATAAAAAATAAATGGCTTCTGTAGTAGACCTTTCTGACATAAAATTAAATTGATTCTCCAAAATCTTCATTTATTAGGAGATATTAAAAAAGATCTAATTAACTACATGCCTATATAACTTATGAGTCACACTACGAATTTATCGGAAAAGGTGATTGCACATAGATTAAGAACAAAAGTTCTCTTCCTCCGCTCAACTAACATTTTGTTAGATCTCAAAATCTCATTGAAAAGTTTAGTGAGCCAAATGAAACCTTATTCTCCAGCACATTTTCGAACTTCAATAGGGATACCATTTGAGCATTTTCTTAGATTACCAATTGATCATTAATAAAATTTTTGTTTTCAAAAATAAAATAAAATAAAAGGACCAAAATGAATAATATAAATTAAAAAAGAGACCAAAACAATAATTTAACTTTTTTAAAATTTAATAAAAAAGAGTATATTTTACTAGCTCTCGTCCATTTTTTTACTCAGATTATTTTATAGTAAATAGGATTAAAAATTGTGAATTTAACATCCATCAATACACTTCCATGATATGAAGCTATGCCATTAAGTTTTTTCTAGTTATGATCTGAAGAGTGCAATAGATGTTATTAAATGAAAAAAGACACAGTAATTAGCATTGTAATTTCCCCAAGTTGTTGTCATTCTGCCAAAATACAGAAAAGACAAACGTTTATTTTAGTTGGTCAAAACTGGAATTGGTCCTTGTGGCATACTCTGCAACAAGCCGAGCAAAAGAAGATAACTTGTCCTCTAGCAACCTTGTTGGGGAATCATACTCCTCAATAAGTTCTGCATCCATGTCCAAATAAATCATATATAAAGGTACATAAAGAATTTGAAGTTCAAAGAAGAATGTAATATACCAGCCTATTCTCACCTTGATTAAGTAGTAGAACCATATCACTATCAATGACAGAAGTTATTCTATGTGCAATAGTAATGACTGTGCAATTAAGGAAATGTTGCCTTAGAGTTTGCTGAATCAAATTATCCGTAGCAGTGTCAACAGATGCAGTAGCTTCATCTAGCACCAAGACCTTACTCTTCTTAAGCAACACCCTACCAAGACAAACCAATTGTCTTTGGCCCATACTCCAATTCTCTCCATTCTCACAAACTGAATCATCCATTTTAACAATAGATTCATTCCAAAAATAGATGTAATATATACCAAGTTTATTTTTGTATGCAGTGTTAGTATAAAGAGTTTTTCATTAACTAATTAGAATCACTCTATATATGACTTTAAAAGTAGTTATTACAAAAGTCAACGATTTTATCATACATGACAATCTGTGATTGGATGATAACGTAAATTTAATACATTGTCAATGTATTTAAATTAAATTCATTTATATTGATGTTCAATAAATTTAAAAGACAAACCTGAAGAGTCTAGCTTTCCTTCTTTCCTTCTAACTTCATCTCCAAGTTGACAATTATCAAGGGCCTACATAAAATAGTGCTAATGAGTTAGGGAACTGCTAATTTGAGGAAGAACCAAAAAGTCTAGTGTTTTTTTTTATAGAATCTAGTCGCACTGTGAGACAAATAAAAACAACTTACCTCCCAAATTTGTTCATCTGTGTACTCTTCAAGTGGGTCCAGATTAGTTCTCACAGTACCTTCAAACATGGTTGGATCCTGAGGAATGATGCTCAGTCTAGACCTCAAATCATAAAGTCCAATGGAAGAGATGTTGATACCATCAATCATAATTTTCCCAACAGAAGGCTCAACAATTCGGAACAGTGTTTGTATGAGAGTTGATTTACCACTTCCAGTTCTCCCAACAATTCCAGTTTTCAATCCTCCATGAAATGTGCATGTAATACCATGCAACACAAATGGCATATGTAGATCATAACGTACCTTCATCATATGTATATCACAATTATAAACGTGGCACAAAAATCAAGTTCTAGACTAATAGCTATGCCATGAGCGCATGACAGATCTTGCATAGAAGGCACAAAACCTTTCTGTTCACATGTTAACTTCAAACCATAAAGGATAAAACAACTTGACTCAAGTTTTTTAAATAAATAAAAAATGAAAAGAAAATAAAATGCAAACTTAATAATTCCAATAACCTGCAAGTTGTGAATATCAATCCTGCCATATGATGGCCAAGAATCATGTGGCTGGTTTTCCTCTACAACAAGAGGAGGCTCACTAGGAATGGAAGTATACTGAAGTATTCTTTCTACTGATATAATTTTGGTCTCCAAGTTGCAAAGATCCCATATCATCCATGATTGTATAATGTCTCGATTAAGTCCATAGGTTATAGCTAAACCAGCAACACCTTCAATTCAAAAACAAGAAAGAGGAGGTTGGGGGATTATGTTCTAATGCCCCATTATATAAACAGACACACTTTTGACTGGTAAAAAATATACTGGATTTGAGTTTTGTACCTGAATCTATGATTAATCCCTCTGGAATAGATATCAAGAATATCAAGCAAAAGGCAAATGTAATAGAAGACAGTATATCTAAACGAAAACACAACCATTCCATAGCACCAGCTTTGTTGAACTTGGGGCGAGAATATCCATCCATCAGTTTAATATTTGTTTGCTGAAATCTTGGTACCTGATCAAAGCTCCTGATGGTTGATGCACCAGATATTGTTTCAGAAATGTGTTGAATCACAGGAGCCTTGCATACCCCTACTAAACGGGATAGTTCCCGGGCTGATGGTAAATAATATTGCTGCAGAAGTGTAAGTGTTTAAGATGTCAACTCATAACATGATAAATAAATTTGGCAAATGATCTTGGCATATTTTTGTTAGATTTCAACTTAAAACCAATTGGCACTAAGTGAAGCTGCACCCCAAAAACTGAGACAGGTGATGTGGGACTTCTTAACAATTTTAATATCTTATCATCAAAGACAACATGGTACCAGATAAAATACCTGATACCAGATGCTGATTGCTGTAATAGGAATAAAGACAATCAAAACCTGCCATGCAACTTGAGACATCACCACTATAATTCCGAGAAGATGGATCACAGAGGAAGCCAATGCTCCAGTTTGAAGAGGAATGTCTATATCCACTGCACTTTGGTCAGTAGAAGCCTATATGCGAACATTGAAATGATTTTTTCTTAAAAAAATGTTACTACTAGAAAAACAAAAAATTAAATAATGTTATATCCATAGTTCCACATACCCTATTAAGGATTCTCCCACTTGGAGTGGAATCAAAAAATGACATTGGAGCACGGAAAATGAGGATATGCATGTTGTTGAAGAGTAAAGTAGCTGTCTTATAACCAGCTGTGGCAACAAGTGTTGCTCTTGCAAGGACACAAACAGAACTTCCTATGGCCAAAGCTACATAGACAACTATAAGCTTACTTCCTCCAACAGGTGGCTCAACATCAGTTGAGATAGGAGTTGCCCAAGCCATCCAATAATTGCTTCCAATTTGAAGAAGTTGAAACAAAATTTCAGCCAACAATATGAGTGGCACAAGTGCTCCTCCATATGCTGCGGTAATATATTTCCAATAAACTGAAAACCCAACTTTACCTTTCTCCCTTTCTTCTTCTTGAACAAGTTGGCCTTTTGGACCACATTTGTCATCTTTTACACCATTTTGCACATCTTTCTTCACTTCTTTTTCTTCAACTCCATGAAAAAGAGAGACACTTATTTCCTGTTGTGATGTACTTATTTTATCAGATTCCTTCCCTCCATCTAATGAATCAAGTGCAGACAAAGCTTCTTTATGAGAACCAACAAGTTCCATAAAATCAGTCCCTGAGTTGAGTAGATCATTATATTTTCCACATTGAGTAATCTTCCCATCTTTCAAGACCTAACATCAAGGCATAATTTAATTAAAAAAAAATGTGTATGAAGAGAACAAGCAAAATCTATTTGAATAATGACAACGGAACTCTGAGAATTGCTCACAAAAATAAGGTCAGCATCGGGTAAGAACTCTACTTGATGGGTGACATAAACCACAGTCTTTGAACTCAAAAGGTCCAGTAAGCATTCCTGTCAGATACAGAAAATGAAATGGCTCCCTTACCGAATACTGATACAATGATCTTGCTACAGAATTCAGAGGAACTACATTTTTCACAAATGTTTGAGACAGTTTGTAGTTTGTAAAACATTCAAAGAAATTAAATTTAATATATTAATAGCATAGTCTATATTGCAAATTATAATATGCAGCAGAAAAAAAATTGAGTTACCTTAAAAAGATGAGATCCTGTATGAGCATCCACTGCACTAAACACATCATCAAATAGATATATATCAGCATCTTGCTATAGAGCACGAGCAATTTGTATTCTTTGCTTCTGTCCACCACTCAAATTTATCCCCCTCTCTCCTATAATAGTCTGATCTCCAAATGATAAAATATCTAGATCCCTCTTTAAGCAACAAGCTTTAAGGACCTTCTCATACCTTTCCCTTTCCATATCCTTGCCAAACAATATATTATCCTCTATGGTGCTACTTTGTATCCATGGTGACTGAGCTACATAGGCCTTTGTTCCACACACCTTTAGGATCCCTGATTTCTTTGGTACTTCTCCCAATATACATGAAAGTAAAGTAGACTTGCCTGATCCAACAGTACCACAAAGAGCAACCCTCATGCCATGAAAAACTCTTAGATTTATGTTTTGCAATGTTGTATTAGGGCAAAATGAATCCCAAGAGAAATTCCCATCAGCCACTTCAACTGCTATATTAGAACTACCAGGTGGAAGCTTCTCCACAATATCAGATTGTATGTCGTCAAGATGAAGGAAGGATGCAATCCTGTCAAGAGAAACCTTAGTTTGTGCTATCATTGAAATTGTCTCTGGAAGATTATAAATGGGTTCTTGGAGAATCTGGAATGTTGCAAGGGTAGACAAGATCTTCCCTGATTCAAGGGTGATCCCTATGACCATACAAGTACCAAAAGTAACCACTGATACAAATGCTGGGGCACACCAAAATATAGATATGATCAAGACTAAAGTGTATATAACTTTTTTTAACCAGCCTTGCTCGATCTTTCTGAGTTCAGTTATCTTAGACAAAAACTTCATTTCCCATCCTTGCAGTTTGAGAATCCTCATGTTCCTCAAAATCTCAGATGTCATTTTCATTCTTTCATCTTTTGACTCCATCAACTTGTTGTGAAACTTCTCTTGGGTTGAACCCAAGGGAATGTTTGCCCACATTACAATGAGAATTGCAACAAAACCAGCAATTGAAGCAAGCCCAAGATTTTTATATAAGACCAACAAGCCTAGTAAAACCTGTAGGACTACTAACCACAGATCATGTAGGTGCCAACTGAACTCACCAACTCTTTCTGCATCAACACTCATGAAGTTGATTATTTCCCCTGTGGTTTGTCCTTGCTTTGATTGGCATGATAGGTTCAAAGATTTATTATATATGATTGTCACAAGCAGTGCTTGCATTCGTATTCCAAGCTGCTGCAACCTAAAGAACCAGTGCCTCTTTGTCAGGCACTCCACAAGCTTTGCCACACAAAATGCAGATACCAAAACAAGGCCCTCGTTTTCAAATTGTCGTTTTCCATTAAGATACTGAACAAAACAATCAATGAGATAGGGATCGACAAAGGTCGCCAATGTATTGACCAATGCAAGGATAGATGTGAAAATAATCTCTTTCCAGGTTGAGAATACTAATGACTTCACTAACTTAAGTGTGGTTAATGTGTTAGTTGCTCCGCAATATGCCTCGAGCTTATCACTAAAAATTGGAAAAGCTCCAATTAAACTGTCTCTTTTGTCAAGTTGGGGGACATCCTCAAGGTCCAAAGTCTTCTTCTTGCCACAAGCAATCAGAGGACCAACCCAAGAGAAGGTAAGAATGCTGAAAATTCCAGCATTAGAGTAAGGCGTAACAGTGTCACCCCCCTTGGTCTCATTAGTCCCAAAACATCATTATCATTTGAATCACCATTCAAAAGAGATTCTTGAAGAGTACTATTTCTCATTCCACCCTCAAATTTTACAAAAAAACCCAAGTAACAGAAGAATAAACCCAGACAAACAGAGGAAACATCAGAAACTAAGCACTGAATAGGCAAAGCAGCATGCTTTTCATAGAGAACAATGTTCACTATAAAGCAATAGCCAGAAACAAAGAGGTAGAGGACACACCAACCTCTAAAGAATAATGGCAATCTTTTTTCCCTTGAAATGAAGAGCTCATTGTGCAAGCAAACACCACCAACACCCCAAGCAACCGCTTTGAGCACCAAATCCAAAAGGGTCACAAGCTTTTCTTCTGACAAAACTTTTCTATACCAACAAAAGTAATTAAACAAAAAGAGTAGAAGGTTGAATGAAGAAACAACCAGAGAACAAAGCCTTGTCCTTGGAAACAAGGTGTCATTAATGTTCTCTTTGGAACTTTCTCTGGCTTCAACTGTGACTTTCTTCCACACCAGTGACACTAAAAGTGCCACTAACAACAGTAGATGAAGGAAACTAGATAAGCCATGCATGAAAACTGGCTTCACGAAAAATGTCAGAAAACTACTGCGAAAGTGTCTAAGAGAATGGAGTGATAAGACAAACGACATAATATATTTTAATAGTTGAACTTGGAATGAATAACAACAACGTATTTGAGTTCGTTATGGAACCTAAAAAAGAATTCTACGAAATGGGGTGGTATCAGAACGAAGATATTCTACTTGTATAAGAATAAAAAGGAAGTTACTGTCAAAGAATGAAAACAAAATATGGAAGAGAGTGAAACATGGTTACGTAGAGCAAGACTGGATAAAAAATGGAGGGTGAGTATGAAGGAAACATCAAGAAAATGAGAGAAAATGGAAGCTACGTTTTCCAAGAAAAAAGGTTGAGATCGGAATGTGATAAAGAAAATATATGAAACTTAACGGTAAGTTAGTCAACATTTTTATCTCATTCTTGCTACCTATTTCTTCTTTCTCACTAAAATATACTATTTGATTTGGCCTTTAACCTTCTTAATTGAGTCCTAGTTAGCTGAAGTCTTGATCAGGTTTGTTCTTATTTTTCAGGAATAGTTAATTATTCTGCTTCACATTTATTGACATTAAAAAGCATAACCTGTTTACCAATAGAAGTGTGGTAACCTTTTTAAATAATAATAAAGAAGTATGGTTTCGGATCTGATTCACGTGGGAAAGAGAATTCCCTATAGTGTTTTACTAGTAAACAATATCTTTTTTTTTTACAGAGCTTAAATCTTGTCACTATGAATTATTCCAGCAATACAACTTCGGCTATGTTCGGCAAAACTAGCTGAAAAGCTAGATGATAGCTGAAATCTGGAAGCTAAAAAGCTAACTTATTAGTACTTAACCATAGATATAAGGACTAGCTTGATCGAGTGCTGCTCTAGCTAAACTATGAGCAACACTATTAGCTTGTCTCTTTACAAACTTTATAGAAGTTTGGATATATACTGAGATAGAATATCTCTCAATTACTTATATAGAGCCCACTTCTGAAATATCACGGATGCCTACTGCAAGTTTTTCGTGCACTAGTTTACTGTCTTTCTCGAAAATAACATGAGACATATCCATGTCAATAGCATACTGCAGTGCTTGAAGCAATCGACTCGCCTCTCCTTCAATGACTGAGATACACGGTTTGGACCAGGATGGCAGGATGTACGAGCTACCATAATTAAACCTCCCTTCTTCATCACGAACACAGCAAGCCCTGGCCGTGGCAGTGTAAACCTGCATAAATATTGCATTTGAGATAGGCCCAAATAGGTGGTTTTTAACCTTAGATAACTTTGATATTATTCTTTCAATAATAGTTTTATTTTTAATTTTCAAAAATACTAAATAATGACAAGTGTATGATTGTCATTCATTAGGGTTATTATTTAATGTAAGCTTTGCACCCTCTTGAAGAATCAATCAATGAAGAATATTAATTTTATGTTTATCTCTTAGTTTTGGTAGAATAATAAGAATAGTGATAAAATAGTTATCTTGTGCATGAAAAATGGTGCTGTCATTAGTCTACTCATCTCTCACGCCCACTACCATGGATAACCTTCAAGGTATTTTCCAGAAATTAGAGGCCTTCCAAATCCATCTCAACCACTATGAAGAAAAACAAAAATCTCACCACACCACCCTCTTGCAATCCATGGATTCCTGTCATGCTATTCTCGCCTCCACCGTGCAGGCTATGATGAAACAACTATCCGTTCAACCCCAGGCAGTGGCACCACCTCCACAACCGCCGCACTATACAACTGCCACAAACCCCCACAAATTCTTCCAACCACCAAGTTTTCCTCTTACTGCACTACACCACCGTTGAGTACCACTCCACTGTCGCCATCATGCACCTAGTGTTCCTCGATCATTATCGTTTTGTGCGTAATAAAAAAAAGTGTCTTTCTAACATTTCTCATTTTAATTACATGGTTATATAATTGCAAATTATCATATCTAATAGGTTTGTTGATTCTCATAGTAACTATTTTAAAATTATACTTAAAGATTTTTAATTGACTTACAATATAATTTTTTGTTTTTTTAAAGATAATAAAATAATAAATAAAAATTATTCAAACATAATAAAATTAAAGAGTATAAATAATAATTTTGTCCAACTAATACAAATGTTAGTTATTTTTAACAAATCAGTAATCCAACAAGTCCCAATAACCAATTAACATGTTGCAATAATTCAAATGAAAAAAACATGTCAACTACACAACATCTTTCAAATTATAATTAGTTTGGTTATTTTCATATTTCAATTGTTATTATTGAAAAGTTAAGTTATTTTCGTTTTATTATGTTCTATTTATTATGTTTGCCTAGGTTAATTTCAATTATCGTAATATTTTAATTTCTTTGTATAATATAATAGAGATATACTAACTATTTATTCACGGTATTTTTAATTAATTTAATTCTTTTAATTGTTTTTCCTTTTTTATTTTATTTTTCTTTGTATAATATAGCTAACATGTACTAATTAATTTTTCTCATTTTTTCACAGCCAATAATCAACATTATTTATCATATCTTAAACAAATATAAATATTAATTTATATTAAATTATCATTTTTGTATTGTATAGATTTTAATATAAATCTTAAAAATGACATAAAATAAAAATAAAACATTACTTTGTCCTTATTTACATTCTTTAATTTTATTATTTTCTAATAAAATTATAAATTTTTATTATTTTTGAATTATTTTATTTTATTTTATTATCTAAAAAAATAGTTAAGAATTCGAGTTTGGGGATCCTAATTCTTAACTGGATTTTGAAATTAAATACAGATACAATGTAATTTGAGTCTCATTAATCCAAATTTACACTATGAATAGTAAAGGTGTATCATTTGATAAATAAAATTGAATATATATATATATATATTGATAAATATTATTTGTTTTATGTATCATTTGGTGAAAAACTCCCTTTAAAAATGTGATTCAATTAAATTCTATGCTCGAAGAGGATGTTCATATACTATTCACATAAAATCTTACTATAAAAATATAACATCCAAAGTTCCAATCATTAAAAATTGAATTCACCAATTAATCTATTTCTCTTTCACGATCCAGAACCATGGTTCCCATAAATAATCATGTGATACATAAAAGTTAAATTCTAATTTTGGTCTTTTTATAATTTTAAATTAGCTATTTTGATCCCTATTTTTAAATCAATAGTTCCCCTATTTTAAAAAATAAATAATTTTGATTATTTCAATTGATCATCCAAAATCAAATATTAATTTTGATGTGCCATATTAATGCTTGGAGTATAGACAATTCACATTATGTTTATGTGGAAAAAGGTTAAATAAAATAAATAAAAAATATTTTATTAGGAATTGAACTCATAACTCTTTATTTATAATCAAAATAATAAACCACTAACACACATATTTTATTTAGTTAATTATATTAACATTTTTTAAAAATGTATTATTACTC
>PYAF01004258.1:202002-269166 GCA_007407185.1 Glycine tomentella | reverse complement strand
TTATGAAATTTAATTATAAATTGGTAAAATAAAAATAAAAATATGTAAACTATTCAAAATAAAATTAAAATGTTTATATATTAAATATATTTAATTATAAATTATGATAATTTGAAGAAAAAAATAATTTTTGACTAAAGATACATAGGAAATAATATTAATGTAGTTAATTAAACAAAACAAGTATATTAATAATTTATTGTTTTGGTTATAAATAAATGGTCATGAGTTCAATTTCTATTAAGACATATTTAATATTTTTTCACATAAACATCATGTCAATTACCTACATAAGCTTCACGTCAACATCAATATGACAAGTCAAAGTTAACGTTTGACTTTGGATGACAAATTATCGGAATGACCAAAATTCTTATTTTTTTAAATAAAGAGACTAAATGTCTTGATTTAGAAATAGGGGATCAAAATTACGGATTTAAAATTATGAAAAGATCAAAATTATAATTTAATTTATTTAATTTTAAATTGATTAAGATCCCTTAAATTAAGGAATAACTCAATTAATTTTTTTTAGGTAAGTACTGAGTATATACTTAATTTAATGAGTAATTTTTTAATTATTAATCAGGAGGATAGGATAGATGACGTGATAGCCTTAGACCACTTAATAATTTAACCATTTTCATAACTCACTCACCCCTTTATGGTTAAAGAAGAAACTTTGGAGCAAAGTCAAGAAGTCAACCATTAGCTTCCCCCCCGAAAAATATCTACCCAAAGTGAAGTTACGTGCTTGGTTTTGTTTCTTCTAAAGTAATGTATCACACTTTGTTCTTTCTCTTCTGTTAATACTCTTCTTCCATGATGCACCATCCAACTGATTTTCTCCTGCAACCCATTTTCACACGTGGGGTATCTGCTTCACTCAACCTATTAAGTTACACGTAAGTACTGTGTATTGGGTATGGAAGAAAGTGCAAGTGGACAATAGTGAAAAGAGTGAGAGAAATGGATTCCATAGTACTGTTTCCTTGTACAACAAACACAGTATGGTTTGTAGCTTAGTTATTTGTGTGTTCAACCTTGCGTTGTGCTTACTAAGCTACTTTTACTTATATAACAATTATGGTTCAGAGGAGATTGTCACTGTTTCTGATTTGGCTCTCAAAACAGTTGTTTGGTGTGCGGTTTGTGCTTTTTAATATTCTACAAACTCCGAGGCACACGATCCGAGTTTCTTTCGTTTGTTGAAAATTTGGTGGTGCGTCTATGCCTTTGTTTCTTGCTCTTGCCTTGTTATTGACTTTGTAGTCTATGCAAAGCATGTTTTCTTGCCAGTTATGTACCTTATTAATTACATAGGTTCCTCTATTTCGGGTTAATTTCTATGTTCTGTTAACAGTATGGCTAAGCTTAACACTCTTGAAGAGGCCCTTCTGAATGGTGACTCTAGTGTATGCAACAATTCTGATTCCAGTAAGAGTAGACTAAATGAAAATTTAACCCGTTATTCAAATGCTGGATTTTTCAGCATTCTTACTTTCTCATGGATTGGTCCATTAATAAGTCTAGGCAATGAGAAGATATTAGAGCATCAGGACCTCCCACTTCTTGCTACTGATGACAGTGCCTATGGGGTTTTTCCAAAGTTTAGAAACAAACTTGAATCAGAGTGCGGTAGTGTTAGGAATGTGACCACTCTTAAGCTGACGAAGGTGTTATTCTTGTCAACATGGCACGGGATCCTTTTATCAGGTTTTTTTTCATTCCTATACACATGTGCGTCTTATGTTGGACCATTTCTTATTGACATCCTTGTTCAATTCCTCAATGGGGAACACAAGTTTAAAAATGAAGGATATGTTTTGGCTAGTGCATTTGTTGCTGCAAAGCTTGTGGAGTGTCTTTCAGAGAGGCACTATATGTTTAGGTACCAACAGGTTGGGGTTAGGGTGCAATCAAAGTTGGTGGCAATGATCTATGCTAAAGGTTTGACTCTTTCATGCCAATCAAAGGAGGTTCAGAGCACTGGAGAAATCATCAACTTAATGACTGTTGATGCTGCAAGGATTGGAGAATTTTGTTGGTACATGCATGAACCGTGGATGTGTGTTTTGCAAGTTGCTTTGGCCTTGTTAATTCTCTATAGAAGTGTAGGGGTGGCTTCAATAGCAGCCCTTGCTGCCACTGTAATTGTGATGTTGCTAAACCTTCCTGTGGCATCATTGCAAGAGAAGTTCCAAGGCAAGGTAATGGAATTCAAAGATAAAAGAATGAAGACTACATCTGAGATTCTAATGAATATGAGGATTCTAAAACTGCAAGCATGGGAGATGAAGTTCTTATCGAAGATTATTCAGCTTAGGAAGACTGAGGAGATATGGCTAAAGAAATTTCTAGTTGGTTCAGCAATTGTTAGACTCCTTTTCCATAATGCCCCAACTTTTATTGCTGTGGTTACTTTTGGTACTTGTGTTCTTATAGGCATCCCTCTTGAATCAGGGAAGGTCTTATCTGCACTTGCGACCTTCAGAATTCTTCAAATGCCTATCTATGGTCTTCCAGACACGATTTCATTGATTATACAAACTAAGGTTTCCCTTGATAGAATTGCATCATTTCTTCGTCTAGATGAGTTGCAGACTGATGTAGTGAAGAAGCTTCCAAGTGGTAGTTCTGATAAGGCAATTGAATTAGTTGATGGAAATTTCTCTTGGGATTTATGTTCCCCTAATATAACATTGAAAAACATAAATCTTACAGTTTTTCAAGGTATGAGGGTTGCTGTATGTGGTACTGTTGGATCAGGCAAGTCCAGTTTACTTTCTTGTATTATAGGGGAAGTGCCAAAGGTATCTGGGACCCTGAAGATTTGTGGAACAAAGGCTTATGTTTCTCAATCACCATGGATACAGAGTGGCAAGATTGAAGACAACATATTATTTGGTAAAAAGATGGATAGGGAAAAGTATGAGAAGGTGCTAGAAGCATGTTCCTTGACAAAAGACCTTGAGATTCTACCATTTGGTGATCAGACAGTTATCGGAGAGAAGGGAATCAATTTGAGTGGTGGACAGAAGCAAAGAGTGCAAATAGCCCGTGCTCTATACCAAGATTCTGATATATATCTGTTTGATGATCCCTTCAGTGCCGTGGATGCTCATACAGGATCACATCTCTTTAAGGTACTATTTTAGTAAACTACTGTTTCCAGAGCAATCTATTTTTTTTGTCGGTAACGTAGTTTGAGACTTCCAAATTATTGATACAATCTTTGAATCTTTCTGAACATTCTAAATTTTAAAGAGAATTCAGTTGCCTGTATTCTTTTATAAGTGTCTCAAACTTTATTGAGTGTTAACGTCTCCAGAGTTGAGTATAAATATTAAATAATAAGTCCTCACAGAATTGGATTCTTCTTTTTTCTCTTATATGTGATATACTTCAAACATAATTATGCTAGTATTGTTATGCATTTGGTTGGACAGGCTGTTATCTGATTTTCCATTTGCACTACACTGTTTCAGGAGTGCTTGCTTGCCCTTTTAAAATCAAAAACTGTGATATACATAACTCATCAAGTAGAATTCTTACCCGATGCTGATCTAATATTGGTGAGTGATCCATAAATTTCACGCTGAAATTTTCAAAATTAAGCATTTGTTCAATTTACTATTGTCTCAGTATTTTTGTCTTGCTTACAATTTATTTAGGTCATGAGAGAAGGAAGGATAACTCAATCAGGAAAATACAATGACATTCTCAGGTCAGGGACTGATTTTATGGAACTTGTTGATGCACACAGATCAGCTTTGTCTTCAATTAAATCCTTAGAGAGAAGACCGACATTTAAAACATCAAGTAGCGTAAAAGAGGACACAAATTCAATAAGTGATTTTGAACTTAAGCAAAATGTGGACGACATATATGATCACAATGATAAGGTAGATGACACAGTTGAGCCCAAAGGACAACTTGTTCAAGAAGAAAAACGGGAAAAGGGTAGAGTTGGGTTTAATGTCTACTGGAAATACATCACATCAGCTTATGAAGGAGCTCTTGTACCCTTCATATTACTTTCACAGACACTCACTATAGGTTTTCAGATTGCAAGCAATTATTGGATGACTGTGTCAACTCCTGTTTCGGTAACTGAAGAACCTGATATTGGAAGCATTACACTTATGGTTGTCTATGTTGCTTTGGCAATTGGAAGTTCCATTTGCACCCTTGCCAGATCATTTCTTGCTGTGATAGCTGGATACAAGACAGCCACTATGCTCTTCAATAAAATGCACTTATGCGTTTTTCGAGCACCAATATCATTTTTTGATGCCACCCCAAGTGGTCGAATCCTTAATAGAGTATGTCATAGTATTGTATAATTCTTCATTGGTTTAATTTGAAGAGAGAACTTCTTCACCTGCTGACCATATTGAATGTAATTGTTGTCTAAATCTTAATTTTACTTTATCTTGCAGGCTTCAACAGACCAAAGTGCACTAGATATGAAAATTGCGAGTACATTGTGGGCAATTACCCTCAATCTGGTTCAACTCTTGGGAAATGTTGTTGTGATGTCTCAAGCTGCATGGCAGGTGTTTATAGTATTGATTCCTGTCATGGCAGCATGCATATGGTACCAGGTAGTTTTATGGATGATGTCAGCAAATTCTTTCCGCATTGATAAATTTAAATATTTAAAATGCACTTAATTTTATCACATCTCTCAAAAGTTGAGAGGAAGAGAAAAGGATACTATTCTCCAAACAGTATCATTATATGTACTATCGTGCAAACAATATCATTATATGTACTAACAGAGTTATTCAATAAATGCAGCGATACTATTCTGCATCAGCAAGAGAATTGGCGCGATTAGTTGGTACATGCCAAGCTCCAGTTATAGAACATTTTTCTGAAACAATTTCTGGATTAACAACCATAAGAAGTTTTGAGCAAGAATCAAGATTTAATGATATAAGTCTGAAATTGATAGACAGATATTCCCAGCCCAAATTATACAGTGCTACTGCAATGGAATGGCTGAGTTTCAGAGTGGATATTTTATCCACTCTAACATTTGCCTTCTGTTTGGTTTTCTTGGTATCTTTTCCAGAATCAATTATTGCTCCTGGTGAGTACTTCAAAGTCCATACAATTACATTTTACTTTACTTTCTACGGCACTAAAAAACTTCATTCTTTTTTACTTCATTTTTTTTCAAGGCATTGCGGGATTGGCTGTTACATATGGACTCAATCTAAACGCTGTACAAACTAAAATAATCTGGTTTCTTTGCAATTTGGAGAACGAAATTATATCCGTTGAAAGAATACTCCAGTATACATCACTTCCAAGTGAACCTCCTCTTGTGGTAAAAGACAATCAACCGGATTATTCTTGGCCATCATTTGGAGAGGTTCATATCCGGGATTTACAGGTACATTTCAAAGGTTATTACTTTGTTCCATTTTTAGCTGAAGCCTTAATGAGAAAGTGTGTGATGCAGGTTAGATATGCTCCTCACTTGCCTATTGTTTTACGAGGTCTTACTTGCACTTTTACCGCTGGAGCAAAAACTGGCATTGTGGGAAGAACTGGAAGTGGAAAAACAACTTTAGTGCAAACACTTTTCCGACTTATTGAACCTGTTTCTGGAAAAATATTGATAGATAACATTAATATCTCTTTGATTGGAATTCATGATTTGCGGTCTAGACTAAGCATTATTCCTCAAGATCCAACGATGTTTGAAGGGACTGTAAGAACTAACTTGGACCCACTGGAAGAGTACACAGATGAACAGATTTGGGAGGTAATTTGGTTTTGTTTGACACTATGAATAACTTGTCTCTTTTGTGCTAGTTAAAAATATTTAATTTTTTTAAAATTATTCTAGGCACTAGATTTGTGCAAACTTGGAGATGAAGTAAGGAAAAAAGAAGAGAAGCTTGATTCCATAGGTTTGACTTCTCAAAACTTTGAACATAGTGATAGCATGTGTTACAAGTCACAATCATATATCTAAATGAAGTAAGAATGTAGTACTTATCAGTTATCATTATGAGTTTTTGCAGTTACGGAGAATGGAGAAAATTGGAGTATGGGCCAAAGGCAATTGGTCTGCCTCGGCCGTGTTCTGCTTAAGAAAAGCAAGATCTTGGTGCTTGATGAAGCTACTGCATCAGTTGATACAGCCACAGATAATATTATTCAGCAAACTGTTAAGCAACATTTTTCAGAATGCACAGTCATTACCATTGCTCATAGGATAACTTCAATCATCGATAGTGACATGGTTCTGTTTTTAAATCAAGGTAAGCATCACTCTGTCTCTTTCTTCATGCTTGTTTGGTCTAATTTTTAAGGAATAACCACTTTTTATTTTGTTAACTTCCTTGGAAATCTTTTAAGGAAAAATTGATTATATCTCCCAGTCAAAGCCATACATGCAACATCCCTTATTTTCTATCCTTTTTTGACACCTTTTTTTCTTCTTAATATTCTCACAATAAATGTGAATACGATTTGTCTTCATATTGATCCTGCAGGGTTAATTGAGGAATATGACTCACCCAAGAAACTGCTTATGAACAAATCTTCATCTCTAGCTCAACTAGTTGCAGAATACACAAGAAGGTCAAACTCTGGTTTTGGAAATTAAATTGAAATTAGCCTCAAATCCGATATGTTCTTCATGATGATACACATTTGCTGGTGTCTAGTTAGTAAGGTAGGACAAACTACATGCAGTGTAATTCAAACCACATGTATCATTAAAAGGAAGGAACATATCATGAATAACTATCAATTGAAAACATAAGACTCTTTTATGGTTATTGTGATTTACACTTTATTATTATTAAAACTATGAATACAAAAATAATGCTTACGGGGCAATTTCATAACTTCACAATGGTTCTCTTTCTTCATTTTGATGAATTGTGTTTTATATATTAACATAAATTATGTTTGATAAGCCATTTCAACTTGCTTCTAACTTTTTTTTTCAACTGAAAAGTTTGTTTGACATTTTGGTAAACAAGTTTTTTTAATAGTTTCTTGATAGTTTTTAATATTTTTTGAAACGTTACTTAAATTAACGTTCTTTAAAACATTAGCTTCTAATTTTTATATATTCTTCTATTTTTATATTTAGTATATTTGCTCAATTTATTGATTATCATTTTAAATAAATCATGATTTTTTTATTTTCCTGTCATTTTATATTTTTCAATTACTTTAACATTTAGTTTTATCAAACATAATTTAGTTTTTCATCTTCTAACTTTCAACTAGCTTTTTAGCTAGTTTACCTGAACACATTTTTTTTAAAGTTAATTCTAGATTTCACATATTTTAGAGAGGGAAAAACATGTTATCCTTAATTATTCAAATAATTTTTTTATGAATTTAATAAATTGATTACTAAATCAAACACAAGATAGTTGGTTGAAATGATATTTGTGTGTTTATCCATAAACAAAGTTTCTAGCTTGAAAGTTCTATGCAGAAAAATTCTTATTGGAGAATTAAGTTCATGGTTTTTTATGTTTCAGATTACAAAAGCAAAAACAGCCAACTATCCCGCACAAAGTAAGTGCTTGATGCATCAGCCACAACAGATGCACCAAAGAATTAAGTTCATCTTGTAAACGGATGTTTTCATCTAAACAAAATTCAGCACTTAAAATAACAAAAACATAAACTTACAAAGAAATAAAAATACAGGATCAAAATTCTTATAAAGACTAAAATTAAAAAAATGAATTTACAAGGATCAAAAATAAAAAATTATTAAACCGACCAAAAACATATTTAAATTATTTTTGAAAAATGATAAACCCAATTTAACTTGAATAACTCTTTTGCTTTTTGTAGCATATGTTTATTAACGTTAGTAAAGAGTTCACAGCTAGAGCTTCTGTAAGCATATTTTTTAATCTGACTTTTTTCCTTTTTGAACACTTATTAATCTGACTTATGAGGTAACTTATTACATAAGTATTTGAATTTTAGTATTCAAAATCATACATCATAATATATATCACATTATGTTATTTAGCAAAGGATCGGAGAATTAAAATATATCTCTATCGAGATATACATAAAAACAACAGCAGTGCAGCACTGTTGTTAAATTTTATCTATATCCCGATATGTTACATCATACAGAAAACGAAGCTTTTGATCTCTTTGAAAAAACTTTAGCAATGATATCAATAATATTCTTAATTACTTCTAAACAATAATAGGTCTACAATAATATTCTTATAAAGTTTGAATACAAAATATAGTATAAAAGTACACTAACAAAAGTAAAAGGTAGTGTGTTAATTCAGCTTTTTCCATTTCACAATTTCAAGCTTTCTCCACTGTTGAGCACTTGAGCTACTTTGCCTGTGTTTTCATATTTTTTTTACAACTGCGTGTTTTTCCATTGAAAAGTGTAAAATCCTTTTCTGTTCAAACTAAATTAAATTACGGGGTACATATTTGAGAAACGGACTTTTAAATTAATGAAATTCAACTATTTTAGTCTCGTCAGAAATTAAAAAATTGCATAATAAATTGATGGATAATTATTGCCAATATGACCATATCATGTTATTTTTATTTAATCTATATAATGTATTATATTAAAATAAATTTTATTAATATCGGTACGACTACAATTTAACTACGGTTGAATCAATAAACCCTAAACCAATACCTTGACCATTTCGATGGTCAGTCCCATATTAAAAACCTTAGTTCGGACTAATATAAGAATAAAAATAATTTAAAGGAAACAAAAAAAAAAAAGAAATTCAAGGATTAAAAATAAAAATTTAGAAACTGTAAAAGATAATAAACTCAACAATAATTATTCCAATAACTCTGATTACTGCAAGTTGCCTCTTTCTTTTAGAACACGTTTGTAGTTTGTACTACATATTTACGGTTAGAATTTGAGATTTTCCCAACTGTTTTATTAATTGCTTCTGCCATGTCTGTTTTCATTTTAAGCATTCTTTTGTTCAATAGTTACTAGTTGTGGGCTAAACATGCCTAGTTTTAGTTAGCTATAATCTGCTGTTTTAGCTAGTTTTTTATTTAAGAAAAATGTTTGCTAGACACTCAATATATTATCCAACACTAAAGGAGTAAAACAAGAGAAAAAAATATAAATATGATGAGTTTATGATGTGATAGGAAAAAAGATCTGAGATGGAGAAAAAGAAGAGATATTGGTGGAATGTATAAAATTATAAGTGATTCACTGTTCTCTATTTAAATGACTGGTTGTAACAGTTCAGCATAAAACTTAAATCTTAAATAGTTATATCAGACCACTTTTGCTCTCTTTTTCTTTGTTTTTTTCCTTCTGCTTTTGAGAGGGTTCTTTTTTTCTAACATATAGTGATCTCTTCAGTTTAGATATTCAGATTTCAGGTCATCAATAAC
Organism: Glycine tomentella; assembly: GCA_007407185.1. Classification (NCBI taxonomy): domain Eukaryota; kingdom Viridiplantae; phylum Streptophyta; class Magnoliopsida; order Fabales; family Fabaceae; genus Glycine; species Glycine tomentella. The sequence goes on along the minus strand of PYAF01004258.1, from coordinate 259,755 downwards.
AAACTCTACAGTTTGTCTTTCTTCATTCTCTCTGACTCTCAGACTTCTACAGTCACGCACACATTCCCTCACTCGCTGGCCACCTTTATGTTAAGCCAACAAGTCAGTTTTCTTGCTTGGTTTTGTTTCTTTTACCGTAAGGTATCATACCATGTTCTTCCTCTTCTCTCACTACTACTCTTCCATGATGCACCATGGAACTGATTTTCTCCTCCAACCTATTTTCACACGAGGGGTGTCTGCTTCACTCAACCTAGTTTTGTTACTTGTGCTTGTTGTGTATTGGGTATGGAAGAAAGTGCAAGTGGACCACAGAGAAAAGAGTGAGAGAAAAGGATTCCATAATGCTGGTTTCTTGTACTACAAACACAGTCTGGTTTGTAGCTTAGTTATTTGTATGTTCAACCTTGTGTTGTGCTTTCTAAGTTACTTTTACTTGTATAACAATTATGGTTCAGAGGAGCTTGTCACACTTACTGATTTAGCTCTCAAAACCATTGTTTGGGGTGCTGTTTGTGCTTATTTACATTCTAGAAACTCCGAGGCACAGGATCCGATTTTACCACGTAAGTTGAGCATTTGGTGGTGGGTCTATGCCTTTGTTTCTTGTTCTTGCCTTGTTATTGACTTCGTAGTCTATGCAAAGCATGTTTTCTTGCCAGTTATGTATCTTGTTTATGATATAGGCTCCTCTATTACGAGTTTATTTCTATGTTATGTTGGATCACTTGGATGTTCTGTTAACAGTATGGCTAAGCTTGCCCCACTTGAAGAGCCCCTTTTGAATGGTGACTCTAATGTAAGCAACAATTCTGTTCCCATTAAGACTAGAGGAAATGAAAATTTAACCCGGTATTCAAATGCTGGATTATTCAGCATTCTTACTTTCTCATGGATCAGTCCTTTAATAACTCTAGGGAATGAGAAGACTTTAGAGCATGAGGACCTCCCACATCTTGCTATTGATGACAGTGTGTATGGGATTTTCCCAACTCTTAGAAACAAACTTGAGTCAGAGTGTGGTAGTGTTAGGAATGTGACCACTCTTAAGCTCGTGAAGGTGTTATTCTTGTCAACATGGCAAGGAATCCTTTTATCAGGTTTATTAGAATTCCTATATTCATGTGCTTCTTATGTTGGACCCTTTCTTATTGACATCCTTGTTCAGTACCTCAATGGGGAACACAAAGTTTAAAAATGAAGGTTATGTTTTGGCTATGGCATTTGTTACTGCAAAGCTTTTGGAGTGTGTTTCACAAAGGCACTGTATGTTTAGGTTCCAGCAGGTTGGGGTAAGCGTGCAATCAAAGTTGATGGCAATGATTTATGCTAAAGGTTTGACACTTTCATGTCAATCAAAGGAGGTTCATAGTACTGGGGAAATCATCAACTTGATGACTGTTGATGCTGAAAGAATTGGTGAATTTTGTTGGTACATGCATGATCCATGGATGTGTGTTCTGCAAGTTGCTTTGGCCTTGTTAATTCTCTATAGAAGTGTAGGGGTTGCTTCAATAGCTGCTCTTGCTGCCACTGTAACTGTGATGTTGCTAAACCTTCCTTTGTCATCATTGCAAGAAAAGTTCCAAGGCAAGGTAATGGAGTTCAAAGATAAAAGAATGAAGGCTACGTCTGAGATTCTGAAGAATATGAGGATTCTAAAACTGCAAGCATGGGAGATGAAGTTCTTGTCAAAGGTTATTCAGCTTAGGAAGACTGAGGAGATATGGCTAAAAAAATTTCTAGCTGGTAACAGCAATTATTAGATTTCTCTTCACTAACGCCCCAACTTTTGTTGCTGTGGTTACATTTGGTGCTTGTGTTCTTATGGGAATCCCACTTGAATCAGGGAAGGTCTTATCTGCACTTGCAACATTCAGAATTCTTCAAATGCCCATCTACAATCTTCCTGACACGATTTCAATGATTGCACAAACTAAAGTTCCCTTGATAGGATTGCATCATTTCTTTGTCTAGATGAGTTGCAGACTGATGGAATAGAGAAGCTTCCTTGGGGTAGTTCTGATAAGGCAATTGAATTAGTAGATGGAAATTTCTCTTGGGATTTATCTTCCCCTATTACAACATTGAAAAATATCAATCTCAAAGTTTTTCATGGAATGAGGGTTGCTGTATGTGGTACTGTTGGATCAGGCAAGTCTAGTTTACTTTCTTGTATAATAGGGGAAGTACCAAAGATATCGGGAACGCTTAAGATATGTGGACCAAAGGCTTATGTTTCTCCATCGCCGTGGACACAGGGTGGCAAGATAGAAGACAACATATTATTTGGTAAAGAGATGGACCGGGAAAAGTATCAGAAGGTTCTAGAAGCATGTTCCTTGACCAAAGACCTTGAGGTTCTACCATTTGGTGATCAGACCATTATTGGAGAGAAGGGGATCAATTTGAGTGGTGGGCAGAAACAAAGAGTACAAATAGCCCGTGCTCTATACCAAGATGCTGACATATATCTGTTTGATGATCCCTTCAGTGCTGTCGATGCTCATACAGGATCTCATCAATTTAAGGTACTATTTTTTTAAACAATCTAAATTTATTCAGTTCAATGCATTCTTATATATGTGTCTAAAATTGACTGAGTGAGTTTGGATCTCTCCATAAGAGTATAACAACTAAAAGTTACTTCTTTTTTGCTATGTTAGGGGTTTCTCCAAGTGGTGCTATCCCTTGTATTTGTTTACTAAGAATTAATAGAATTTTATGTTTCTGATTTCTACGAATATCTACAGTATGTAGTGTGCATGTATACATCTATATGCTTTAAATAATTCAGCATTTGGATGGACAGCATGTTATCTGACTTTCCATTTACCCTACACTGTTTCAGGAATGCTTGCTAGACATTTTAAAATCAAAAACTGTGATATACATAACTTATCAAGTAGAGTTCTTACCTGATGCTGATCTAATATTGGTGAGTGATTCATAAATTTCATGTGGAAGAATTCAAACATGTCGGGAAGTCCAACATCGTTACCTTTAACTCTTGGGGTGCAACTTATATATTTGTTGGACAACTTAATTTAAAGCCAATTTGGTCTATTTACTATTTTTCTTCCTTACAATTTATCTAGGTCATGAGAGACAGTCAGGAAAATACAATGATATTCTCAAGACAGGCACTGATTTTATGGCACTTGTAGGTGCACACAGAGCAGCTTTGTCTTCAATTAAGTCCTTAGAGAGAAGGCCAACATTTAAAACATCAAGTACCACCAAGGAGGACAAAAAATCATTAATATATATGATCAAAAGTCAGATGACACAATTGAGGCCAAAAGACAACTTGTTCAAGAAGAAAAACGGGAAAAGGGTAGAGTTGGGTTTAATGTTTACTGGAAGTACATCACAACAGCTTATGGAGGAGCTCTTGTACCCTTCATATTACTTTCACAAACACTCACCGTGGGTTTTCAAATTGCAAGCAATTATTGGATGACTGTGGCAACACCTGTTTCAGCAACTGCAGAACCTGATATTCGAAGCTTTACACTTATGGTTGTCTATGTTGCTTTGGCAATTGAAGTTCCATTTTCACTTTTGCCAGAGCATTTCTTGCTGTGATAGCTGGATACAAGACAGCCGCTGTTCTCTTCAATAAAATGCATTTGTGCATTTTTCAAGCACCGATGTCATTTTTTGATGCCACCCCAAGTGGTCGAATCCTTAATAGAGTATGTCATATTATTGTATAATTCTTCATTTTTTTAATCTGAAGAGAGAACTTCTTTACCTGATGACCATATTGAATGTAATTGTTGTCTAAATCTTGGTTTTACTTTATCTTGCAGGCTTCAACAGACCAAAGCGCACTAGATATGAAAATTGCAAATATATTGTGGGCAATTACCCACAATCTGGTTCAACTCTTGGGAAATGTTGTTGTGATGTCTCAAGCTGCATGGCAGGTGTTTATAGTATTGATTCCTGTCATGGCAGCATGCATTTGGTACCAGGCAGTACGCAACAATGATGTCAGCAAATTCTTTCCGCATTGATAAATTTAAATATTTAAAATGCACTTAATTTTATCGCATCTCTCAAAAGTTGAGAGGAAGAGAAAAGGATACTATTCTGCAAACAATATCATTATATGTACTATCGTGCAAACAATATCATTATATGTACTAACAGAGTTATTCAATAAATGCAGCGATACTATTCTGCATCAGCAAGAGAATTGGCGCGATTAGTTGGTACATGCCAAGCTCCAGTTATACAACATTTTTCTGAAACAATTTCTGGATCAACAACCATAAGAAGTTTTGAGCAAGAATCAAGATTTAATGACATAAATATGAAATTGATAGACAAATATTCCCAGCCCAAATTATATAGTGCAACTGCAATGGCATGGCTGATTTTCAGATTGGATATTTTATCTACTCTCACTTTTGCCTTCTGTTTGGTTTTCTTGATATCTTTTCCAAATTCAATGACTGCTCCTGGTGAGTACTTCAAAGGACATACATTCACTTGTCATAGTTCACTCCTTATGATACCAAGCACAATTTCAATTCAATTTAATTTCAAGGCATTACGGGATTGGCTGTGACATATGGACTTAATCTAAATGTTGTACAAACTAAAGCAATCTTGTTTCTTTGCAATTTGGAGAACAAAATTATACCTGTTGAAAGAATGTTCCAGTACACAACCCTCCCAAGTGAAGCTCCTTTTGTAATAAAAGACAACCAACCAGATTATTCTTGGCCATTATTTGGAGAGGTTCATATCCGGAATTTACAGGTACATTTCAAAGATTTCATTTGTTCCATTATACGAATTGAAGCCTACAGTTACATATTCTTGGTTACAAGTCAATTCTGGTTTTTATATTGTATATTCCCTTAATGAGGAAGTGTGCGATGCAGGTTCGATATGCTCCTCACTTGCCTATTGTTTTACGAGGTCTTACTTGCACTTTTACTGCCGGAGCAAAAACTGGTATTGTGGGAAGAACAGGAAGTGGAAAATCAACTCTTGTGCAAACTCTATTCAGACTTATTGAACCTGTTGCTGGAGAAATATTGATAGATAACATTAACATCTCTTTGATTGGAATTCATGATTTGCGGTCTAGACTTAGCATTATTCCTCAAGATCCAACAATGTTTGAAGGGACTGTAAGAACCAACCTGGATCCACTGGAAGAGTACACGGATGAACAGATTTGGGAGGTAATTTTTTTAAAAAATTAACACTATGAAGAACTTGTCTATTTAGGGCAAGTTATGCATATTAATTTCTTTAAAGAAACTTTCCAGGCTCTAGATATGTGCCAACTTGGAGATGAAGTAAGGAGAAAAGAAGAGAAGCTTGACTCCATAGGTGTGACTTCTGAAAACTTTGAACATTGGTGTAGCACGTGTTACAATTATATGTCTAAACTCTAAAATGTAGTAAGAATGTGTTACTTATCATTATGAATTTTTGCGGTTACGCAGAATGGAGAAAATTGGAGTATGGGCCAAAGGCAGCTGGTCTGCCATGGCCGTGTTCTGCTTAAGAAAAGCAAGATCTTGGTGCTTGATGAGGCTACTGCATCAGTTGATACAGCCACAGATAATATTATTCAGCATACAGTTGAGCAACATTTTTCAGAATGTACAGTCATTACCATTGCTCATAGGATAACTTCAATCCTTGAGAGTGACATGGTTTTGTTTTTAAATCAAGGTAAGCATCACTTTGTCTCTTTCTTCATGCATGTTTAGTCTTATTTTAAAGAAATAATCTCTTTTTTCAGTTAACTTCCCAAGAAAGCTTTTAAAGAAAAAAGGCGATTATTTCTCCCAGTCAAATCCAAACAAGCAACATCACTTGTTTTCTTTATTCTTTTCTTCTTTTTTCATCATAAATATGAATAGGGTTTCTCTTCATATTGATCCTGCAGGGTTGATTGAGGAATATGATTTACCAAAGAAACTGCTTAAGAACAAATCTTCATCCCTAGCTCAATTAGTTGCAGAATACACAAGGAGGTCAAACTCTGGTTTCAAATCAGATATGTTCTTCATGATGATACAAATTTGCTGGTGTCTAGTTAGTAAGGTAGGACACACTATATGCAGTGTAATGATACAAGTAGTTATCATTATATAGTGTGTCCTACCTACCTTACTAATGTTTTTACTGGTTACACTTTATATTAATCTCACCGAGACTTGTTGAGACTCACTCTGTCACGTACTAATGCTCACAAATAATTTATGCATACTCTGTGAATTGTGATTCGGATTATTGCAATGTAAACGATCTGAGTGCAATCATAGAGCCATTCAATAAACTCATCCAAACTCCATGTCCATGGAAGTGAAAATATTTGCCTTTGGAAAAAATTGCTTTGCAATGAGTGTTTTTGACAAAGTGTGGAATGTCATTGTCATTAGATGAAGTTTATGTAATAAGTCACTCAAGTAGCTTATAAGCTAGTTTAACCAAACTCAATCCAGACTTGATCCAAATATGAATTTATACACCCACATGAGTAAACTGAAAGGTTTTCTCCCTATAAAAATATTAAATTAACTTCCATAATGATTATGGTATATTTCGAATTAAATAACCCCAATCTTATATTATATTATTATTTTTTTTTCTCCATATGATTCATCAAGAATTAATTTATTTTTTATTTCTATATATTCTATAAATTCCAAAAAAATATTATAAAAATAAAATTTAATAATTTAAAAGTATAAGATGATTACATTTAAATACCTAAAAACAGCATAAGGTAAAAACGACTGGAAATTAAATGATACTTTAACTTAGATCATATCTTACCTAAAATTAAATTATTTGTCACTATCTCACCGTACGTATAGAAATACTAAAAGTGTCTGAACGATAATAGCATCCCAATAAAACATTTTTAATGCAAGTATGTAATACTGTTAAGTTTACGAGTGTTTTTGAGGAAGTTTTATGATGAAACTTCTGGGAAATGTTAACGAGTATGAGTTGATTTTACCTAATACAAGAAGTTTATTTTATTTTATTTTCTTCTCAAATTAATATTGGTTGAAAAAATTGTCCAAACTAGCTCTTAATAAGTGAATGTTCGTCCATTTGTAGTCTCCAAAGTTCCAAAGTTAAAGCACAAACATATCAAAATAACCAAATGCATTGAGCATTAAAAGATTACCTAGAGTTGTTTCCATGTTCTCAATAGTCAAGACTCTTCAAATTAAAATAAAAATAAAAATGGACGATCTTGTAAATATGCTATATTCGTGCATTAAAGCCAGAAGCTCCCTGCTAGAAAGAGTTTAAGAATGGTTTTGGTTTTGTAGAAGTTTGCCTTGGCCTTTTAAATTGGTGGTAAAAATAAAGAGCCAATCCTCTAAAAAAAAAAAAGAAAGCAGCATTGATGGGGTAGTAGAGTTTTCAAGAGGATCCCTGCTAGAAAGAGTTTAAGAACGGTTCTTGTTTTGTAGAAGTTTACCATGGCCTTTCAAATTGGTGGTAAAACTAAAGAGCCAATCCTCTAAAAAAAAAAAAAAAAAAAAAAAAAAAGCAGCATTGCCTGATCCCAAATGGAAACAATGGGGTAGTAGAGTTTTCGAGAGGATGTACAGTCACGACCTGTTTGGATAAACTTATCCATAAACGTTTATGTGGGGGTGAGGAGGAGAAGAGGGGGGGGGGGGGATAAGAGAAAAAAATTATATAAACTTTCTATAAAGCTAAAATTATCTTATGCATAAGTTGAAAATCACTTTTTGGATTAGTTGATATGGAAGAACTATAAATTAGGTTATGCATAAGCTAATTTTAACTTTTGGAGAAGTTTAACTCTTTTTTTTTTACTTTCTTCTCCTACAAGTTTATCCAAACAGACTCAATAAAGAAGCTATCAAACTTCAAAATGAATGGCTGTAACAAAAGGATTTAGGCATTCCAAAACACAAGTTTCCTTGGAGCTCAATAAAAGGAATGAGCGTTTCTGATTCATAAGGAATAACACAACTAATGACAGTAATGGTGACATTTGGCAACTGTTATACGAATTCAAGTATTTTCCCACAATTAGAAGGCTATCTACTCACTCATTTTTATTTGTGTTTGTGAACTTCTACAAATATACAGCAAAGATATCAAGTTCTCTCTCTACTAAGGGGATGGGGATAATACCCCCTTCTACCAATTCTCATCACAACATATATCTATGCTAGGGTGTAAAACTGATAAAAGTTAAGAGATTGAAACATACTTTCCAAAGGCTTTGAGATCAAAACATACCCTTCAAATGATTATGCAAGATCTGGGTTCCAAGTGAGCTGCTCAACACTCATTCTTCTCAAGGATCTAGCCATGTGTTCGTTCGATGCACGAATATGAGTTAATCTATTCTGCATATTTCTGAACAAAGGCACATTAATCGCATCAGACACTCTATCATGATACAATGGATCGACATAATAATTGACAAGAGCCTCTGCAGCATTATCCCTTAGTTCCTCAACCTCATCAACATCATTCATCAAGTCAATGAGAATTGGAACTGCCCCTGCCTCAGCAAGTGCCATTCTATCTGTTCCATCATAGCTGAGTTGGGCAAATGCCCCGGAAACATTCACCTTCACATCTTCACTTCCACTCCCCAAAAGCTCAACAAGAATAGGAATCGCACCCGAATCCCGGACCACGGACGTTGTGTGCTTGTAACCTGACAGATCCCACATCACATCAGCCGCAGATGCCTTTGCTTCATCATCACCTTCTCTCAGAATCCTCACCAAGTGCCCAGCAATTTCAACAGCATTAGCCTCAGCAACAGCCAATATACAAAACACATCCTCAGCTATCTCCTTCCCAGAAGGATCAGGTCCTTCAAGAAGCTCGGCATAAAGGGGGATAGCCCCAGCTTGAGCCACCGGCCTAATGTAATCAACATGAGCAGATATCACACCAAGAGAATTACCAGCTACAAGCTTTGTGGTGTGATCTCCATCACGAAACAACGCCACAAGCACCGGTATCGCCCCCAATTCAACAAGCGTGCGCCTAGCCTGTCTCGTGACTCCGAGCAACCCAATTGCTTGACAAGCCCTTTCCCTAGACACCATGCTCCCAAAACCAGCAGCCTTCACAACATAATGAAGAGCTCTTAGTCTAGTGAGAGCCTTCCTAACATCCCTCCTCAACGCCAGCACGCTAAAAATCTCCAATAAATACCGCCTAGTTTCTTCGGTGCAAGAACTCAACAAACCAATGATCAATTCCACCCCACCGTTGGTGGCAACAACTGTCCTACTTGCATTGCAAAAACTAACAACAACAAGCAAACATTTTGTCAGTACCTTCTGCATCCTCCCTTCAGAGTGAGGCAACAACCTCATCAAGGAACGAGTGGCGCCATGTCCACCAATTTCAACCGCCAACTCGCCATCACCCCTGCAAGCAATGCACTTCAAGCAATAAGCAGCAGCCTCTTGAAGTGTAGGAGCAGAATCATTTGAAACATTGTGACCAAGAATCTCAGTGAGAATGGGTATGGTGCGAGCTAACACATGCTCAGGGGCATCCTTAGATAAACGTGCCAGCATCACCATGGCCTTTATTTTCATACAATTGGTACCTGAGGCTATAACATCCTCATACTTTTTCACTTCTTGTTCCCAATCAACAGGGTTCATAGCTCTAATTCAATCAGTTGAGTGACTTGGCCTAATTCAATGAGCAAAAATTTAAAATCAAAATTAGGATCCAAAGTACCCTACAAAAATAATAAAATAAAGCCCTTTTTATATAAATGAATGTATAGAAAATACTACGAATATCAGAAAGCAATAAGCAGACATAAAAAACACGAGATGGGAATACCCTTTTGGAAAAAGTGGCTGAATTTGAAGAAAAGGAAGTGAATCTTGAGTGATACCTCTGGAAAATCAAAACTTTGGCACCAAAAGAAGGGTAACGAAAACCCAAGTGGAGCACCGCCTCAGGCAGCGGTAGCAGGAGAGGGTCGGTGCTTTTGATTCAACTTGCACTGTGTCAATTGTAAACCATTGATCTTTTTTATGTTTTTGAAAACCATTGATCTACCTCATTAAAGGAAAAATTGAAAAAAAAAAATTAATCAAAAAAGAAACTAGGAGAAAGAATATATGTCTTTATATTTTTTTTAGGAGAAATGAAAACTTTTGTATATCAAATTAGGAGAAAGTATTTGATGTTGTATACTTTAATATTAAATTAATTTGATTCATAAATTCTATAACTTAATATATAATTAAGTTTTAAAAATTGTATTTTAATATTAAATTAGTCCCACAAAACTTAAAAATAGAATGTAATTTTCTCAATAAAATTATAATTTTAGACATTCAAATACTAAATATGAAATTGTATTTTTTCATGTAAATTTTATATAAATGTGATTATTTTTCTTATTTTTTTATTTTTTTATGATAATAGTAAAATTCAATTTCTCTAAAAAGAATTTATCTCTCTGTAAAAATCAAAATTAAATAATAATATTTGAAAATGAAAAATCAAATTAAAATATTTTTGGTAAAAAAAAAAAGAGAGAGAATGAGAAATAGATTCTTAATAAAAATAAATATTTGAATTTATGATATAATTGTGGATGTTTATTATTATAAAATTGAGTTTTGCTTCTTAGAAACATGATATATAAACAAAATCGTGTCTAGATGGACCAGTATCATAGATGTCCCACCGTGCACAATATTGTGAATCCTTATAGTAATCTAATGTATAGACTCTTATCATACACCCTCCACACCAAAGTTTTCCCTATTTTACTCTGCCTCCCTTATCATTGTCTCTGGCGGCTCCGTCACCACCCATCACTGCCACAAATGCCGTCGTTACCTTCTTCCCCAAATCCCGCAATGCCACCAGAGGCGAAAAGCTCGCTTTTTTTTTTTTTCATTCTCTTTGATTTTATTTGATAATAGATTTTTGTCCAGTGATTGGTAGTTAGCATAAAAACAAAAGCATGTTTGAAGCGAAGGGAGTGGTGTTGTTCACATTGATCTTCCTTTTCTCTAATATACTTTTCCTCATTTTTTTTCCTTATTTTAGGTTTTGATTCTGCATCCTTTTTTTTTTTTTTTTTTAAGGGGATGGTTCTGCATCCTATCGCCACCCAATTCTACATTTCAATTATTTATTAATATACATTGCAAATTAAAACATGCTTCTATCATTTGTTTATATTCATTAATAGCATAAAACTAAGTTCGTGTTGTTGTGATGGATGGTTACAGATCAAAGCCATCATCAACATCGATCGGAGAAAAAGGAGAGCCTGAATGAAGGAGGTCGGAGAATGAAGTGGTTGGTCAGAAACGAAGGAGAGAGAATGAAAAAAAAAAAATTTGATACGGGAGGTGCACCATATCAATATGGAATTGAGATGAATCTTGTGGTGTATAATAATTGTGCATGTGGACTACTTGTAATAGTAGTTCACCCTAGACACCGTTTATCAAAATAAGTTTCATAAATCAAGATTACGTTAGTCTAAGTGAATGAGTCTAAATGTCTAATGAATAAAAAACAGTTAAAAAAAAGAGACACCACTAAAAAAAAAAAAAAACTATTGATCATATTCTTCAACAAAAATAATTCTCAACAAAACTAATTAATAACGAGTTTAATAACTTTAATGGTTCTGTGAAAAAATAAATGAGTTTAATAATTATGTATTATGATAATATATAACATTTTTATATTTTAATTATAATTTGTTGTTAATATAATTTTGTAAAATATAAATAATTAATCGTTAGTTTTTACTAATGAATACTTAAACCTTTGACTTCTTCCCGATCCTATATATATTGACTTGATTATATATAGTTTAAAGTATGTGTATGGAAAATGATAAACAAAAGTTAATAAACAACCGCGGAATATGATTAGGGGGAAAGCTTCTTCAACTTAGAGATAAAAATTAAAGGAGAATGGTAGTGTGTTGGAACCATGAGTATATGCCTGTGATGTCTCTTATCTTGTTCAGTTGTTCCCAATCTCCTCGTGATGAGTTTGTGGCATATTCCATCACCCAATAATGCTTTCATTATCCTTTACCATAGGTACCACTAAATCTTTTATTTTATGCAATAAACCACACCCTCATTTTAAAATAATGATATGATAATGATGATAATTTTGAAGTTTTAATTCATTTTGAATTATTTCTTATTTAAAAAATTAAAAGTACTCGTTGTTTTTTTTTATCCCTGCCGTTTGATATTCTCATAAAATTAGATATATATATATATATATATATATACATATATAAAAGTTAAATAAAGTACAAGAGTAATTTAGTTAAATAAAATTAATATTTAGTTTTAAAAAATCAATCACCTTAAATTCTTATAAAAAGAATGACTTTAGCTTCGCTATAACTGACGCAAGTTGGAAAACATAAAGATAATTAATCGTCACATTAATGAAATATTAAATTTTTATAAAAATTATTTAATTACTATCTATAGTTAAGTACTTCATAACGGACACAAGTTGAAAAGGACTTAATAAATAAAAAACATAAAAAAAAATTATAAAAGAAACTAGTCAACTGATGCTAATAGTATTGATATCAGATGAATCAAAAAATAGTATTGTTATCAAGACGGACCCTAAATATATTCAGAATTTAATTTTGGTCTTTAATTTTGCTTTTTCTTGTTTTGAATCTCATTCGAATATTCGAAATATATTCAGAATAGTCATTCTTCACGATTAAAGTATAATCCACTGTATTGTAATGGAAAAATATAGGAGCTTCTTGTAAGGATTGAAAATGACATCTACCTTATGCTAAATAAATTAATTTACTAGACATCGCAATCATAATAATCATTCATTATAGACACGACCATGTATTAAAATTATTTAACCACATAATATTATTGTGTGATGTCGAAAGGTCCGTAATGAGATAAATTATAATAATTCTATTAAGCTTAATTGTTCTTTCAGTCGAGGTAATGACTTACTGGATCAATGAATTAATCGATGGACTAATAATTGATTTGATTTTATCCTGTCTATATTAAAAAATTTAAAATTATATTATATATACGTATATAACTAACATTATTTGACCTTGACCATCAAAGACAAAGAAGTTCCTTCCTCGGGTAAGAGCAACAAAGACAACGACGGTGACAAGCTTCTGCGTGATGGAGAAAACGAAGAAGACAATGACGCAGCAGGTTGAAGGGTTCCAATAATCGACCGAGTTCTCAGATTCGTACAAAACCAGCAGAATCCCCCCGGGCCTTATGCATGGCCAATTCAATGCCCAACTCGATCCGGATATAGAAAAGGTAATATTATTTTACAGCTAGCAATAATAAATTAATAATTATAAAATACCGATATATAAATGTAATATTATTTTCCAGAGTTAGATAAATCGCATAATTTCAAGATATAAATTATAAATGCACTCTTTTTTTTTGCAATATACTTAATTTCTTTCTCGTTTCATGATTTTTTAAACACGTTTTATGTGATCTACTACAAGTGCTTTCGGGCAAGTAATAGCATTTTATAAGTTTGCTTGGTATACTTGATTATTTTAATAGCTTTTAATTTATGTCTAGAAGTTGTGTTGATTATTTTTAATTTAATTATGACGTTACCATGTTCCAAAAAAACTTATGAAATTACTAGTTTTTTTTTTATTTTACTCATAAATTTATGTTCAAAACTGTGTCAATTATTAGTCTTTAACTTATGATATTATTTGCTGTAAAATTTGCCTTCATTGAGGACATCTCTTAGCCCACCTTGTTGAGGATGATGGCTTAGTGGTTTAATTTTACATCGACTAATTATATATCTAAAATAATATATATATATATATATATATATATATATATATATATGTGTGTGTGTGTGCGCACGCGCGTGCGAGGATTTAAGTAACTCACATTTTACAAGTCAATTTTGTAAGATAAAATTATATCCAAATTTATTTTTATTCTAAAATGATATTAAAGGTTCTATTAGATCTATTGTCGGACTACTTACATTTGGTACGAGAAGTCCTAAGCATGAGGGAGAGTGTTAGAAAAACAACCACCTTAGGACGGGCACATTAAGCTGTGTTGCTTGAAGTGCAAGTTTGAGTGTGTGGTGGTTTTATTTCACATCAATTAATGATATGATCAAAATAGTACATATAAATTGAAAAATAATTCACACCTTACATACTAATTTTGTAAGGTTGACTTAAATCCCAAATACATTTTCTAACAATACTTATCCAAACTATAAATAATGATATAAATCTACCAAATAAACATCATTATTAACATCTTCACATAAAATAATTTTACACATAAAGTTACATGTCATATAAAAACTAATTAATTCGTTAACAAATAAATCATGCATGAGCACACACAACTTCAAAGTCATTTTTCAGTTAACATAATCTAAATAGCTAGTCATACATCAAATTGATCCAAATAACTTTTTACTTTTTTTCTTTGTAAACTTATTCTATTCTAACTTAGCGTGGTCAATAATTGTTGGACTAGAGTTCCACTTGATGTTAAAAACCAACTTTGTAAATTTTGTAGAAGTGTATTTTCAAGTCAAAACTCCATTCAAGCTTGAATATAACCAGGCCCTAAGAGAGGATAATTTATCGCTGCTAAATTTTGATACAACAACATTTTTTAGATTTAAATTCAAAATTATTTACTAAATCATAATAATTCAATGCCAATTAATCTATACGTTCGTTAGTAACTCACTTTACTTCATGATGAATATAAATGTCCTATAAATAAAAGAAAATAGATATTAGAAATTTAATCTTTAACAACTCATGTGAAATAAAAACAGTCCAACTCATAGAACAATGGTAAACAATAACCACATACCACTTTTATCTGTTAGAAATGAATTAAATCAACTCAAACTTAATTTGAAATTTGACTTGTTAATTAATTAACTTGGTAAATTTTACTCATGAACTAAATGATTTAATTTTAAAACAAAATAATAAAAAAACCTAACCTTATTAATTTTTTTTATTGACATATATTAATTTTGTTGGCAGAGGAGGATAAATGATCAAACAGTGACATTTTCTCTTTTCCTTTCCTCCTTAATCATTTAATCACCTTATATCTTCAATTAGTTAAATGAACTAAATTTGAGTTAAATGTATAATTTAATTCATTTGGTTGACAATGAATTGACTCAATTACATATACACAAAGTATATAATTTTTCCAGTATAAAAAAAATCTTATAAAAAAAATATAAATGCATGAAAAATTGAACCCAAGATTCTTGAACTTAATTTGAGACGAACTAAGCCAGCACTGGTTTGCACAAAACTCAACTTGAGTTCAAATGAAATCAATTATAATCAAATTGTGTCAACTAGACTACTCAATGAATGAAATTTATATTGGAGAAATAGTTGCACCATATTAATATCATCTTTAACATATACACTTTTCTTAATTACTAGTTGAATAGAGGGTGCCTTTCTTTAAAAAAATAGTTAAAAAAAATAGTGACAACATTTTTTTAAGGGAAGTGACAACAGTTATATCTTGAAGGTTTTTGAAGGAATTAAAAAATAGTTATGTATATTGAAGGATAATTTAGAAATAAGAAATATGTCCATCAAAGGGGATAATTACCTTTATTAATAACTAGTTGAGAGAGAAGCACTCAGTTTCTCTATCTTTAATTTTACAAAAATAATAGAAGAAAATAGTGATAGCAGTTTTTTATGGAAAGTGACGGCGGCGGTTACATTTTGAAGGTTTACGTAAGAAAATAAAAATAATTATATATATTGAAGAATAATTTTAAAAAAGAAATATGTACACCTAAAGAGGTAATTATCTTTATTAATAGTTATAGATTAAATAAATTACATGTAAGTTTCACAAAATATAGTTTAGATTAAAATTATTTGGTAAGAGTTAAGAAAACACACAAGTGGTGGCTTGGGGGTATTTTCTCATGGGCGTATAAACTCTGTGGCATGATAGGTCTAAGTAAAATAATTAAAGTTTATGTTTTAAGTTTACTAACAAAAAAAATATATTTGTTGTTAATATTTATAAAGTAAAAATGTTTCATATATTAATAAAAATATCACATATATTAATAAAAAAAAGTCCAACATATTTAAAGTAAAAAAATTCTTTTAGGCTCAGATGTTGTTTTAGTGTGAGAGATGATTTAATTGGTTTTTGAAGGTGTATTATTTCATACGGGTGGGCTACAACTTGTGATTTTACCTAGTTACTTTTTTATGATATATATATATATATATATATAATATGTGCATTAAATATCAATATTAAAAATTAGTAAAAATTACAAAAATAATAACAAAATTATTTATAATGTTACATTTTTAAGTTTTGTATTTGTTTTTCATTTTCTGTTTTATTTTGAATCAATTAAGTGCAAAGTTATACCAATTAGAGGTGTTTAAAATATAACCAAACCATTTAAATATGTTTTCAAGGGGATCTAATTCCAATTAATTGAACATAATGTGTGATTTATTGTAAATTTTTTGATATTATCTTTAATTCTCATGGATAAAAAAGTATTTAAAACTGTTAAGTAATAAAAAAATTGATCAAATTGATAATGGGAAATATTGAAAACCAAAAAAAAAATACAATTATTAATAATAGATTTGTTGTGCAATTATTATGAATCTATGATCATAGACCTCTTTCTCCACTACTAGTCTAAAAATATGTTTCTCAATCTTTTCAAACTATCATTGTTTGTTATACGTATGATTGATTTTTTTCAACGATACTTATTTATTTTAATTTAAAAATAATTTTATATCATAATGGAAATTATTTATTATAAATTTAAAATATGATTTATATATTTAAAAGTGATTATTTGTTATTCATTTTAATCATAATATAATTTACAAATTTAAAAATTACTTATTATGAATAATAATTATAATATGGGAGAAATAATAGTTAACAAATTAAAGGCAGTACAAACACGAAATGAATATACCAAAATCTTTTTTTTTATTTTCAAATAATTTCTTCTCTAATCAATATAAAAAACTTGTAAGCATGCAATCTTACATGTGAATTGTCACTTCCATTGATTGTTAACTGATGATATTTGTTTTAAACAAATTTAACCTATAAGATATGATTCTTGAAATGACATGTGTTCTTCTCCTATACAAATCAACTATTTGCTTTTGCCAGTGATGATATATTGTCTCTAGTTATTTATGATCTTTAACCAACAATGTCTTGGATGACATGTAAAATTATATGGATGTTTCCTTTAGTGCATGGATAAAAAGTCTCCATATGATTATTGATAATAAATACTTTTGTTTTTGCATACTTTAAGGAAAGAAAATTCAGTTTATGACTGTCTGCTTAATAAGGGAGCCATGAAATCCCATTAATTGGTTGTTTCTTTATGGCAAGTCCCCTCAATTAATAAAAATAGTACCTGATGACTTAAACATACACTTAATGTAATCAATAACTTATTATTAATAATTAACATATTTATTATTTCTTTAATTTAGTTTTATTTAAAAACACTTGTATTATAATATATTGGAAATTTTGTCAATTTATATCAAAATTAAGGAATTTAATTAAAAAATAATCAAGTAATTAACATATTTATTATTCAAACACGTAATCATGCGTCCAGAAAAAATGTGTACGCTATGTATAGGGACGAAACCATGAAAAAATGTTAGTCGTGGAAAAAATTTAATTGCTAAATTTTTTTATTATTAATTGTGAGATTTGTTAATGATATAAACTCATTTTTCATGAAAGTGAATTATTTATTGGATTTTTTTACTAGAAGAGGGTATACTTCTTGGTTAAAAAAAATCAATGAAGCGTTTCTTTTGGTATATAATTCAAAATATATTTTTTCACAGCATAATTCAATTATATTTAGTAGTTTGGGCCATTAATGATATCACGTGAGTGATTATTATATAACCTAATTGGCCTCATTTTGTTCTGCAATTTTTTTATTTTAGTTTTTCTATGAATCATAAATGATAAAATGACATAGGCAAACTAGTGCAGTGGCTTAGGACCCAATATTTTGGAGGGGGAAATTTTTAACTTTCAACTACAAATATAAAGAATTGTAAATTACAAAAAATAAAGTGAACAATGAAAAATATGAAAATTGATAACAATTTAAACAATAGTACTCTTCATGTTAAATAAATTAAATTTGTTATAATTCAAAGGATGGAATCAATGAACTATGGCAACTAGCAATGAATATCTATTTTTCAAGGTGTTATAAACGAAAGAATTTTATAAATGTAGAGTTACATGTCATACAAAATCTAATTAATACGTTAACAAATCCAGTCATGCTGATGCACTCATGCATGATATAGGAGCAATATAGGAATTTAAAATGTTTGCGAACAGTTTCAAGGTAATTTGACAATGTTTAAATAAGTGAGTCACGCATTTTTTTTTTCTCTTTTTTCGTATCCTATCATATATTTTGTATTACCAACACTCCTCTAATAATGAGTAGTTGATGATATTTGAACAGAAAATTGCATGCAATTTAAGTTTTGATGAGACAAATGCATTGTCCATGAATGATAGAACTTCTACACAATAAACATCATAACAACTTCACGGAGATAATTTTTATGTAGAGTTGCATGTCATACAAAAACTAATTATCATTAACAATCAATCTGTCATGCATGATAGGGTGACAAATTGTGTTTAGCATGATGTGTCTAAAATATTCTTTTCATTTTTGGAATTTATTTCTATAAAATTTCCAGTACGTTCTTTATTTTCACAAACTAAAAATGTATTATTTTTTGGTCAAATATAGGTTTAGCTAAATCTTAACCTAAGATGATAATTTTTTACATATCTATATATATATATATATATTTTGTTAAACTATTAATATGACATAATAATTGGTTGTAAGTTGTTACAATTTAAATTCAAGTTATAGATAGAATTTAGTAGATAATTTTGAATTTATTATTCTTTTGTGCTATATATATATATATATATATATATATCTTCTATACTCACAATTAGTAGTAAATAAAATTCTAATTATTTCATCCTTTCAATATGGTATCATAGAACTACTTGAAGTCATAACTTATAGGTGATTATGTAACGAGAATCACATCATATTCTTCATCCAAAATTATTTATGATGATTAAGTTTTCTTGTTTATGCCTTTTTAGGCGGTTAAGTCATTCATAATGGTTCAGAATTTATTCCTCTTTTTTTATTCTCACAAAATTAAAAATGTATCATTTTTTGGCCAAACTTAGGTTAAGCTAAATCCGAATCTACATAATGACTTTTTATAACGGTTATGCATATTGTTAGACTATTGATAATGATAGAGTAATTAGTTAGAAGTTGTTAAAATTTAAATTCAAGTTATAGATAGAATTTAATAGATAATTCTGAGTTTGTTATTCTTTTGTACTATATATATATATATATATATATATATATATATATAACTTGTACACTCACAATTAGTAGTGAATAAAATTTTAATTACTCCATCATTTCAATATGGTATCATAGAAACAAGAGCTTAACAACCAAATTGATCCTTTTTTCTCTTCTTTATTTTTTTTCCCTCGTGGTCACTTACCATTGTTTCCCATCTACCCATTAAATTTAACATCTGACAATTATCAAATAACTCATATCCTTAAAGCCATAACTTCTTGGTGATTATGTAAAGAGGATCACATCATGTCCTCCATCCGAAATCATTAATGATGGTTAAGTCTTTATTGTTTATGCCTTTTTAGGTTGTTAAGTTATTCATGATGGTTCAAAATTTGTTAGTGTAAAATTTTTAGTACATTTTTTGTTCTCACAAAGTTGAAAATGTATAATTTTTTGGTCAAATATAGGTTCAGCTAACTATGATGATGAACTTTTTACATCTACATCAGATATATGATAGAGTAATAGAGTAATTAGTTGTAAGTTGTTACAATTTAAATTCAAGTTATAGTTATAGATAGATTTAAATTCAAGTTAAGTAGCTTTGGATCTTGGTTCGATTATTGGCGTCATTATTTTAAATTAGTTAAAGTTTGCAAGTGAAAGTCCAAAGAAATAGTCAAAATAAAACTTTTAAAAACATGAATGATCAAAATGAAATTTTTGAAAACACAAAGACTAAAACAAATTTTTTAAAATTTAATGTATCAAAATGAAACATTCGAAAACATAAATAATCAAAATAAAATTTTTAAAACTTAATGTATCAAAATGAAATAATAATAAAACATAATGAATAAAAATGACATTTATCTTTATTAAAATTGAGCCAAACTAAATCAAACTATACCTTTATTATTTATTTTAATTGATTTGTATAATATGTAGTTGTATTTTGAACTTTAATTTTATAACGGACATGTGTTAAATATTTTGATTATGTTTGTTAAAAAAAATTGATTATGTTAAATTGAGTTTATTGCATTGAAGTGTATGACCAATTGACTTTGGATGCTCTGAAATGTGTTTTTTATAAGATATTTGTAATGAAATTATTATCACATGTGGTCTTTTATATTTACTTTTATGCTATAAATTAAATTTACATTACCAAAAATACTATAATTTTTTTTAAAACCTTAACAGTAAAACTTCCATGATTTCAATTATAGAGCAACTCATGTATTGCTTTAATGAGCTAAGAATCCAACCATTAATTAGATCATATTATAACGTGTGACGAGGAGACGAATTGATGTATCAAACCTTCTCATTTATGTAAGCTCTTGTGAAAAAATTAATCTCTTATCATCGAATAACTTTTTCACTTGACACTATCGGATCACTGTGATTAACTTTCGTTCATGCTTGAAGGCTGAATCTTGTATTCAAGCTCACTTCTACCTAAGGGTTAATTTCTGTATAGCTCAAAGTAATCTTTTACACGCATCTGTCTTATGCCCTATAGAAAGTGTCTACCTAATATTGTCCCTTGGACTATAGGTCTTGTCTTATGCCCTATAAAAAACGTTTACCTAATATTGTCCCTTGGACTATAGGTCTTGACAAAGGAAAGAATTCATGCATAATGATATTTCACTAATGGCTATGGCATTCTAAAAGGACCTTCTTAGCCATCACCTAAGTTGCTCTGGAAATGTCCAAAGTCAATCCAAGAAAAATAGTGAAACTTTGAGAGGTACATTTGCTTTCTTAACACTTTCTCTCTTTTCCTTAAGAGGTGCACTTCATACTAACAAAAAAATATCTCTCTCAATCATCTCAAACTACCATTTTTTTTATCTTTATATGTGTACTTATTTTTTCAACCACCTATGTGTCTCGATTTAAAAATAACATTATATATTAATTTAGATTATTTATTATAAATCTAAAATAATATTTATATATTTAAAATATTATTATTTATATTTTTAAAAATAGTTGTTATGAATTAAAAGCATATAAAAATAAGTATTCTTTTTGTGCAATATATATAGGCCATTGGTGATCATGTAAATGTAATTTTCAACAATTAAACATGACTTAATTAATTATTAAATTTTATTTTTCTTAATTGTACT
Source organism: Glycine tomentella (assembly GCA_007407185.1). NCBI lineage: Eukaryota > Viridiplantae > Streptophyta > Magnoliopsida > Fabales > Fabaceae > Glycine > Glycine tomentella. The sequence goes on along the minus strand of PYAF01004258.1, from coordinate 238,111 downwards.
TTTGATCCCTCAAGTATTGTAATTATGTAATTTTAGTCCATCTAATTCTAATTGTGTCAATTGGTTCCTCCAAGTTTCAGATTTGTGTGATTTTAGTATCACTTTTAACTGTCAATTAGGTTCCTCAAGTATAGCAAATATGCACTTTTAGTCCTCAAATATCATAATTAATGTGCAATTTTTTATTTTAAAAAATTAGTTCCAATCACATAATTATAAAATTTGAGGGAATCAAATCACACAATTAAAATACATGGGGGAGGCAATTGACACAATTAAAATCTAAGAAACTAGAAACTAGAATCGCACATGGGGGGCAATTGGCACAATTGGAATATAGGGAACTAAATCACACATTTGTAATATCTTAGGATTCAATTGACACAATTTGAACCCATGATACTAAAATTACATAATTGTGATACTTAAAAAACTAAAAATTATAATTGAACCTAATATTTTGTTAGTTTTTAAATTCAAAATAATTTTAAAATAATAAAGAACTAAAATAAACAATAAATGATCATTTTACTTTACTTCAAATTTAATACTATAGTCAATCAAACCAAAACACATTATCATTATAAATATAAAGATTAATGATCATGCACACTAACGATATAAAGCAATTTTACATTATCGTTCTATCACAAATTATCATTAATATAATTTTTAAATAATTATCATAAAAATCAATGAATTAGACAACATTTTTTGTTTTCAGATACAATTAGCTATTTTATACTACGAGTCCATAACCTGTTTTTTTCATAAATATATAGTTCTCCCAATCCGGTTCAAGAACAAAAGGTCCCTTGGATGTTGTGGGGTCAGTTAAATATAAAATGGACCCACTTATGAAAACACAAATAAATCTAGTAGGATAGAAGGCAAGTACCCTTTATCATGTGGATTGTGGTTGTGTGACATTGGATTTATTAGACTTTAATTTGTAAGATATGGTATTGTCTCATAACTCATTACGTGGTTTGTGTTCTCCTCTCAACAAGTTAAAATGTTCCACCACAAACCAAGCTTTTGTGTCTTAGCCAACTTGCATGGAGCATATATGTTTCTTCTCCCTATGGTCCATTGGTCCCCAACCAACAAGATCTAAGTTTCAGAATCTCAAGGATCCAACTCAGTGGTACAGATTCAACTGGTCTCACTTCCTTATTTTATTTTTTCTCCCTAAATAGAGACACAACAAAAATCTAAGTTTGTGCCATACACATATTGCCGACCTGTGCATATGATCAAGTCCTAAATTTAGCTCATTGGTGATTCCGAAATATTATCTATTCTTTTTTTTTTATATACAATCATTTATCTTTTTTTAAAATAAAATAAAAATTATATGTTGTTTTGGTAACTGGGGTAGTTCAAGAAGCAGTTATGGACTACGAGAATTAAGCAAAATAATTTGCCTGATATCTGTGATTAGTTAACAGCTGTTATGAGGTTTTCAAAAATGGGTATAAAGAAGGCCAAATATAGATGAGTGAGCACAGTGAATGAGTCACATAAATGAGAGTGTCAGCGCTTACTTAGTGTACGTGCGAGTGTTGGTCACTGGCTTTAAGCCTTTAACTGCTCAGAGAGAGAAAGAGTATAATCCATTGGGTGGTTTTTGCCTCTATTTGGATTCTGGACTTTTTCAAAAGCATTCCCTAAGTTTATGATGATGTGGCTCTCTGAATGTGATGTGAAGCCCTAGAATTTGTAGGAGAGAGAGGAAAACAAAAGTTTTGAAAAGATCCGAGCTTTGAAGCAGTTGCAGATTGTTAATCTCCTTCTGTTGTTTGATGGGTATGAACCTGGCTAGATTTTTAATTATTCATTATCCATATGCCTTCTCTTTTCTTTTGGGGGGAGGGGTTGTTGATCGGATTAGGATTCCCTCAAACCTTAATCTTGTTTTTCAACTTTTACAAAGTTAATAAAATATAAGAACATGATTTTATTTGAAAATGATATAGCTAGTTTTTAGCTTTTAATGGGTGTAACTTTTTACCTTTTTGGGCATTTGATTGTTTCTCAGCATATTTAATATTCATTTCCAAATTAGGAAAAAAGTCATTTATGCTTTATATTGAAAATACATTCTTTTTTGAAGAAAATCTAGTGTAGCATGAAGTTTGTGTTTCTTCTCTAAAAGGCTGCATTTGTGTCATGATAGGTTGACAGTTGCTTATAACTACATTCATGGACTAGCTAGGATAACTTTTGGTTGATGAACATCACTTTTGTTTTGTTTTATGGGATTTATTGAATCTTTTGATCATCTTGTTCTTTTTATTTATATATATATATATATATATATATTGTTTTTTTTTCTTCCATTTGTATCATTTAGATTGGATTTGTAATTTTTTCTTCTTATGTTATGACTTCTTTTATTTTTATTATTTTTAAATTATGCTCAATCTGCAATTGTGTTTCTTTATGTTTATTTTCTCAACAGTGTTTGTTCATTTCTGTTAAGGTTGTTTTGACTTCTTGCAGTGACGAAAAGCTATGGATATTTCGGAGTACACAAGGATTGTTTTTGACAAACTTCAGAGATTGGAGCCTGATCATGCTACAAAGATCATCGGGTATCTCCTTCTCCGAGAACATGGTGAGCAAGACATGGTGAAATTGGCTTCACTGCCAGACCAATTAATTCGCGACGTGGCGTACAAGGCAAGAACCGAACTTCAAAGGTTGGCTGCTAGATCAGCCATTCAACCAATTTCACTTCCCACCGACTCTCAACAATGTTTAAGCCATTTGTCAGTAATCTCCCCTACTTCGGTAATCACCCCTGGCACTCCTACTTCACCAGCAAGCTTCCAGGTTCAATATCCCTATTGGGATCCTCAGTCTGCTAGCAATACGAATGCAGAATTCATGGCACTAGGTTATTTTGATTCTATCTCAGAACTTCAAAAGCAGACACCTTTGTTCAGTTTAGAGAATCATATGGACACTATGAACTCCGGGACTGCTGGGATTGCTGATGATTACTATGGCCTAGATGCTTCATCAGCTAGTAATTTGGGTGAAAAAAATGGAAGATTTGAATTTCCAGTCAAGACCTGTCACTATTTCCACAAAGGGTTTTGTAAGCATGGAAATAGCTGTAGATACTATCACGAACAAGGCGTCCCAGATATGTTCTCCCACATGTATGGAAATGATACTTTTAATGATGATCAGGTGATTTCACCTGGGTCACTAGCACAATTAGAGTCAGAAATTGTTGAACTCCTGAAACTAAAAAAAGGAGGTTCCATATCAATTGCTTCCCTTCCAATGGCATACTATGACAGGTACAAAAAAGTGCTGCAGGCAGACGGCTACCTGACTGAGAGTCAGAGACATGGTAAGTCTGGCTACAGTTTGACAAAGCTTCTTGCACGGTTGAAAAATAGTATTCGGCTAATTGACAGGTGAAGACTTTTAATTTTCACATGTATTCTTATGTTATAAATTTATTGAATATTTCTTACTCCAATTTTCCTTTTGCAATCGTTGATTAGCAGGCCTCATGGGCAGCATTCGGTTGTTCTGGCAGAAGATGCTCCAAAGTTCAATGGAAAGGTAGATTATGGTAAATACATTAGTGCATCGCGACAAATCTACCTGACATTTCCGGCTGACAGCACTTTTAGCGAGGGTGATGTTTCAAACTACTTTAGGTAAACGAACGTAACCATAAATGAATGGCTCAAACTTCTTTGTAGTTAATTTTGTGATGGAAAATTCAAATTGCTTTAACATGTTTTCCTGTGTAGCACTTTTGGGAAAGTTGAAGATGTAAGGATTCCGAGCCAAGAGAGAAGGATGTTTGGATTTGTAACATTTGATGCTCCTGAAACTGTTAAATTAATTTTGGATAAGGGAAATCCCCACTATGTTTGTGAATCCCGGGTTCTTGCGAAACCTTATAAGGAGAAGCCAAAACTTATGCTCAGGTGAATTCCTTGCTGTTCTTCTTTCTGCCAATGAAACTTCATTGCTTTTGCTGAAAGCTTGAAATGACTAAATAATATCATTAGAGAAATGTTATTTATACAACAATTCATACAACAAATTTTACAACTAAGAGAGAGAGAAAAATATAGATGAGAGAGAAGAGTGAGATGTAATAAATGTTATGATGGAGTTAGATAGATACTAAATGTTGTTGTATAAACTGTTGTATGAGTTGTATGAATAACACAACTCTTATAGTTAATCTCGACAAGAAGATTTCCTGTGTCTATCTCTAATACCTTGTTACAAGTCTTGAGTTTAGCATCATAGTTCCTCAAAGATATTAGCCTCAAGCACCCAAGCATGTGTAGTTGTGGTTAGTGGATGATTATTTGAAGTCTCAAAACTCAACTATTCACTTTTACTCTATATATCCTTTATGTCGTAAAATGAGACCATGAATCGGTATTTACATTTTAAGATCTTAGTAGCTGCTGAAGGCTGAAGCACCTTTTAACAAGATTCTGTCTTACCATTAATGTTGTTTTCTTATATGATTTTCAATTCGGATGCAGGAAGCACTCAGATAGAATCGAGCACTCTGCTTATTATTCACCACACTATGTAGACATTGACACTGAGCCTACCTCAAGTGAGCATGATATTCTTGGAACCTAGATTTTTTTCCTCCCAGTCATGTATCAATTCAGTGGTTATGATATGCATATGCTCTTCTTTCAGTTTGTTTCCTTTGTGTAAGAGGCCTTTGTACTAATACACAATTTTTTTAGTTCCAAGAAGTTGCAGGAAACCTCGATTTCTTAGGAAGCGGCTCAATAAACAGCAAGAGGAGGCAGCGCTTGAATTTCAGAGACGACGTTTTGCAGGGCTGCAACTGGCCCAAAAATCATTGTCCACTTCACCCCATTTAGGCTTCAACATGGACGGGTTAAAAGTTTCAGATGGTGTGTAGTAATATACTATCATGGATTGCATATTTTTTGCATGACCAGTTTCATTACAGTTCTCTTTTCCTATCCTCACTATTATAGTCTCTTGCATCTTTCATGCAGAACATTTCAATGTCCAGTCTGCAGAACCTCATAGTCATGCTCCGAATGACAAAGCTGGATATACAGATAGCAATTACACTGATGAGGACAGGTATGAATCATTTCCTAATTGCTTTATCCTGATAGGCAACAATAGCTAGCCCACCTAATTATATTCAATTAATATGTTAAATAATTTCCAAACATTCTGATATTCTCTCAATTCCTTGCTTAAACCTCCTTAAACACTTGTTTCTAAATGTTATTAAACATGTCTTTCCTCCGATAATTTTACCAAGAATTTGACCACTTTCTTCTTTGTTTTACTCATTCATAGTGGATGATATTATATTTTCCAAACATGTTTTATGGCATCTGCACCTTTTTTCCTGACACAATTAAAAAAAAAAAAAAAGAAACTCATTATCTTAAATAAATTATTTTATGCAGCAATCAAGGTCTGAATCTCCCAGACAGTCCGTTTGCATTTCCAGTAGACAGTTGAATTTCAGCAGTAATGTCGTTTGAGAAACACATACAAGACTACAAGAGAAATATAGATTTAAATGTAGCTCCAGGCCAAAGGCAATATCTCTAGTTTCATACATAATGCTGTCCGTCTGTTGATCTCTTTTCTCAACTAGCTCACAAGTTTAGTCAAATGGCAAGTACATAAAAGCTGAAGACTACTCTTCACAACTGAATTGGTGGAATTAACAACTTAGTGACTCGTGTAAGAAGGTTATAGTTTTTTTTTTAATCAGAAAAAACACGAGGTTTGGTTTCTAGAATATGACCGTATGAGTAACCAATTACTCTCTAAGAACAAGTATAATAATTACAATAATAATTTATACATTACAAGTATTTGGTTTTCTTTACCTGCTTTTGGATGGCTGATTCTATGTCACTGCCATGATTAAATTCTAGGAGTTCTCTTGATTTAGTAAGCAGAATATTTTACTTGGTAATGCCTTAATGATATCCAAAGGACAAAATCACTTTCCCTATTTGTTTTATTTCCTGATGCCCAAGAAAGTATTTGTTGTTTATTTATTATTTAGTTATATTCATAATTTAAGTAGGCAGAGCTTGTATATATTGCTGTTAGTTTGTAGTTTCAAACTTTTTTTCATCAAGGATACCTGTGTAAATTGAACGATGGTTAGATATGAAGGAACATGTTTTTGTTTAGACAAATACAAATCTCACGAGTTGATTGATTATGATGCTAAGAAATAGAAAAGTGCAACTAAACTTAATTATTCAAGATTTGTAAGCATTTGTAAGAAGGATGTCCTAATATACCATGCCATGTGCTAGCAGTTACAATGTTATTAATAGTATTATTAAGTTTCTGCCAATCATATGTGATTAGTGATAGTAGTCCTTAAACCAAATCGTTTCTGCCAATTATCTTCAAGTAGTTGTAATCCTGTAATTGAAGGAATTAACATTGAATATGATGGACATGTGGATTTAAAAGCAATGCACTGACTGATAGCAAATTTACATTAAACGAAGGAATATATAATTGTATATCACTTGATGTAAAAGAACATCGTTGTATAACATAATAGTGCCAATGAGTGAACAAGAATGACGAATTTATCTAGTAAGGTTACAGTCTTATTGGAAAACTGGGTGATGATGAATGAACTGTTCTAAAATACATGCTATATGGCTTGCGGTCCCAGAAACAATGATCAAATTAAAGAATATATTTTGTAAAATTACAAATGAAAAGGAAATAACAGATAAAAGTTTACCTGCAGGGGTTGCCTTCATTGTTGGAATCATAGCATATATTAATTGTTTGAATTGATTAGCAATCAACTATAGAGGCATTTCTTGAGAAATACTCCATCTCATTTTATTGTCATATAAGGTAATGCACATGTCTTAAGAAAACAATTGATTATATCAATTGAATTCTCTTGATAAAATAATTTTATTTGACTATAATATCTCTCATAAATGACTATGTACATTATACTGTTGTAGCTATATATCTATTAGTGCATTTTGACACTATTATTGGAAAGAAGTAATTAATATTTTTTTATATTCTAAAGTGACAAATAATTTGAGACTGAAATATTCTAAAATTGATAAATAAAAATGTGACCAAGGAAGTATTTTTAGGACCAGTCATCACTTGATACCATATAGAAGAAGGGGCAAGACTTTTAGGCTTCGCTTTCACATATCTAAGGAGGTATACGTGAACCTTGAAGCATTTATCCACAGTGTGGTCCATTAAACCACAATGTGGTACAAGTAGGCATGTCCTTTTTCTAGTTCTAGAGGCATGAATCTTTATCTGGTCTGAATTGAAAGATTTCATAGCAAAGGAAAGTTATGATGCAGACTTTGAACAAGAGGGTCTTACTACCTTTTGGTTGTTTTCATCTTGTACCACAAGAAGTGGTGCTTGACAGAACTCCTCATTCAGCTGCATTAAGAGAATGTAACTTGGAGCATGTGAGAACTTGTTCAAGCCCATCAAGAATGCAAAAACACACTCCTTTGGAGCATGTTCAATCAAGGGTCTAGCACCTCCACAAATCCTGTTTTGGAATGGGCATAGGAGCCTTTTTTGGTCGAAACAACACAACCTCAGCCCAAAAACATTAATTGGTCGAAATGATGTAAAGGTACCTGGATTGTCCATTACAAATGATCCAGTTGCAAGATAACTTTGATATTCTTTGTTTTTTTTATTGACAAATATTAGCAAATAATATGTTATGTTACTACGAAAATTTGAACTCACGACCTAACTTATCACACCAACTCTTATGTTCCTACCCCAAACCATCAAATCACCTTATGACTCCCTTCACTTTGATATTCCTTGTAACAGGAGAACACACCTTGGTTAGGAGTAAATTGATATTGTTTCACTCTATAACGGATGAAAACTATCCTCCAAGGTTGCCTTGTATCTGTATGTAGCATTGATACCGACACGACGTTTTCGATACGTTTCTGATACGAAACTTTGATACAAAATTTCTAATATTTCGATACGTTAATAAAATATAATAAAAGAAAAATCATAAACATAAATAATAGATTATCCATACAAAATTAATAAATACCTCAATTAGTGTGTGGATACGAAGGAAAAACAAACTTCATTCTATTTAGAGCACATTTTTTTTTTAATTTACAAAGGTGTATTTTGAAAATATTTAACTAAACTAATATATAAAATAGAATATCCTCAAGGTATCGGTATTGTATCCAATACGTTGAATTTTATTTTTTTGGGACTATCAGTGCTTCACAGTTGTATCCTATACCATACACAATCCAACTATGGAGGTTGAACATTGCGGGACAATTTTTTCCACTAACTTTTCAATTTTTATTTATATAATAGATATATATATAATTATTATTATTCTTAAATTTAAAATATAATAAAATAAGTCTAATGAATATTACCTCCAAAAATGTATTTTTAGTCCCACTTTTTTTATTTTCTCAATTAAACATTTATAATATTATTCTTTTTCATTTTTTATGTATTTTACATACTGTATTTTAATTAATAAAAAAGTCTCTCTCATTTTAAATTACCTTTCTTTTATGTTTACACATATATAATATTTTAATTGTCTATCATTTAAAATCTACCTTCTTTTATTTTCATCTTTCAATTAAATTTCAATAGTTTTTTTTTCAAAATAAATTATCAATAGTTAGAAATAATCTTGAATCATAATTAATTTTTTATTATAAATTCAAAATATAAATTATATATTTAATTATATTTTTATTATGAATTTTAATTATAACGTAATGTATATGTTAAAAATTATTTATTATTTAAATTTTAATTATCTAAATTAAATATTTATCTATGATTCATAAACTATAATATTGATTATGTATATGAATATTGCCCCCACAATAATAAAAAAATTGGATCCATCATTGGTTGGATAGTAAAAAAAAAAAGAGATAAAGGTTGCAGTTTTGATCCTTCGTACTAACAAAAATTATCAAACTAATACGTAATATTTACCAATAAAAAAACTTATAAATACAATCATTGTTACAGTACATGTTTAATTAAATGCACTATTACTATGCCAAAATCTTTATTGACTTGAGTGTTAAAGTATTTTTGTAAGTATTGTATTTGTCTCGACCGCAATTCAACTGCACTGAAAGAGGAACCACTGTTAGAGCAACTTTAACTTCACTCAAAGCCAACCTCAAACATCTCAAAGGGAAACTTACTAGTTTAATACTGATAAAGGATTTGATACACATTCAGACAATTAATGGAGTCTAAACAACTTTGTATAACTAACAAGTTATTGCAGCTAAAGTTGTTAACAGATATGACATGAATTTGTTGACATATATAATCTCTTGAAAATATCAAAACCCTGCTAAGGATAGACTCATATCAAACAAGAAAGTCAAACTTACATAAAACAAGACTGAGATTATTGAGTAATTATCACCTTAATTATTCCCTTTATTTAAAAACTATTGAACATTAATTAAGAAAATTTTGATTAATGTATATATATTATTATACATTGACCAAAATATCTTCATTTAATTCTCTATCATTTAGTTTAAGATTCGGGATTTAACCGTATTAAATTGTCAGTATTTTTATTAGGATATAAAGACGAGAGAAACAAAATCCAATTGCATAAGCCCATGTAATAGTGGGCAGGGACCAAGCTGGGCCTCTTTGGGCTGTTTGGTTAAGAGTGAAGATTTATTAAAAAACACAATAATAACATTTTTTTTGCCTGCTTTATCCAATTTCATGCATAATAATCTGTGAAAGGCGTGTGGGGTAAAAAATTTATAAATATGTTACTGATTCTAAATGGGTGATGATGTTTTGCAGAGTTGCTAAATATGCTTAAAATAAACCATAAATTTACAATTATTCACTCAACGCGATTATATTTTTGGTACAAAATTTCGTTTAAGGATATAACTTAATTTTCTAAATCTTTAAGAATTTATTAACTTTTACGTTATTATTTTTTTGAATAGGACGATGACTAAAAGAAGAAAACTGCATTTTTTGGAAGTCTTTTGAAGTCTCTCTTGGTGTCTTTTTGTTTATTGTTACGGATCTTTTATATTGGGCCAAGTTTAAAAGGCCCACGACAGCTAAGGAAGTTAATTACGGAAAGATTAAACAAGATTGAAGTTCTAAATATTTGCAGAATCCAAGAAGATACAGAAGTTTATTATCCACCATATCCACTCAAGATCGTGATCAAGAATAAAGACAATTTCCTTATTTCACCGCAGGTCAGTAAGTATAAATAGCCATACACACCAAAGGTGAAAGGTACATACACTGTTACTCTCTCTTTCCATTCTCACAGTGCACACACCCCACGTCCAATTTGTGGTTCGTTTGTGTAACACCCCGTAGGCCTCCGGTGCGTTAACATTAATAATATCAGTTTATCATAAAATAAAACTCAGCAGAAGCATAGAATCGTTTTTCTTGATTCGTTATGTATGGAATATCAAAACGGTAAAGGACAATACAATCTCAAGCTAATCCAGTTTCTCCATTCATATATCAGAAGTCAAACATCTTAATAATACAGGCAGATAACAGATATAGGACAATTATACTCAGGGTAAAGTCACATGTCATATATAACAAGGTTCTGTACATGTACATATCAATGTCCATAGTCCACACCACACATACTGTGGTGGTACAAAAGAATATCAGCTCTCCATGAGGGAGTACAGAACTATACATCAAAATAAAACGAAAAGAGCCGTCCAGCTCCTACATCAAGCAGCCTAGTCTCAACTAGGCCTCCTGCCCTGAGACTGCTCTTCTCTGCCAGTAATATCACCTGAAAACATGTAAGCCCCACACGGGGTGAGATAACATATCTCAGTAAGCTCAGGGTCCTTGGGAAATCATTCCCACCCTGGCCCACAGATTCACAGCACATAAACAGGTATATACAGGTATATACATCTCATACATGGCCCACTGGCCTCAACATAACAGAATCATCATCACAATCAAATCTATGACAGGAGGCAGAGCTCCTCAATGCCTGGCGGAGCTCCTCAACGCCTACTGACGGAGCTCCTCAACGTCAGTACCTGTCATAGTGTGGCAAAGCTCCTCAATGCCACGGGCGGAGCTCCTCAACGCCCAAATACCCGGCGGAGCTTCTCAACGCCGGTATACATCTGTTAGCCAACAGCTTTCTGGCAGAGCTCCTCGATGCCAGGGACGGAGCTCCTCAACGTCTAGAATACACGGCGGAGCTCCTCAACGCCGGTATTCGTCTATTGGCCAACAGACAGCTCAAGCACAGCACAAATATCCAATGCAATGCATACAATCTCAATACAATAATGTCACAGCCAATGCATGCATTATGAATCATGACCAACACTCCCCAGGAGTGTGGTGTGCAACCAAAGCGAGAATTCATTCCCAGGAAACACTGAACTTACCTGGTAAGGTGTCAGCTCGTAGTTCCTTCCCAGGTCTGTGGCTTCCACCGCCAACAGTCTCAGAATCAATGCCTAATCAAGGCATAAATAATTCATATCACACTCCATTTTACACACATTCAATCACAGAATGTTTCAAATCATAAGTTCCCTATCCTAGGGTTTAATCAGTTCTGCCCACACAAGGCTTTTTCTCAGATTGTACAAGTTAATCAAAACTATCATCAGGCCATTGAGTCACCACAGACTCAATACATAGCACATTCCTAAACCATGGCCCAGAATCCAGAATACAATTAGAACGGTCTTGCCTTCAACCCAGGCACCGTTCAATTAGCCTCTAAGGCTCAACAGGGACTCAGTCATAGCTCATGTGTGTCAGCAAACCATAACAAGTGACTCTACACCGGTCACTTATGCATTCACAGAGCCAATATCCAAAGTCATCAGAATCAAAAACTGAAAGTTATTCCTTCATCATTAGGCAATTCTAATCAGGTTTCCCAACAGAACTCTGGGCTAATTCTAGCCCCAGAGCAAAAAAATTTCCAAAATCCACAGATTTCTCAACCTCAAAATCAACCGAAGAAATTCAGATTTCTTACCTCAGTGGCGACCCACAAGGCTGGAGGACAGCTTTTCTAAGCTCTGTCGTCCGCTCTACGCCTCTGGTCCTCGCCCACACTCAAATTTCTGAGGTTTCTCTGAGGGATTGGATTTTGCTCAAATCTTAAGAATTGATGAAGGGTTTTAGCTTTCAATCGGTTAAAATACGTTTCTAGGCCACAGGGAAGTGTTTAGGCTAGCATGTAAGGTCCTAGGAAGCTTGGTTTTACCAATAATGGAGGCTGGGCATGGAGGAAGAAGAAGAAAAAGGTTTTCTTCTTCCAAAACGCGACTGCCCTCTGTTATATTGCCTGCCCGAGTTCTGGCGCTGATCACGCCAGCTCCCGCGCTGACCGTGCCAATAAGGCGGTTTAGGTGGCGCCACCAGCGCCACTCCCACGCCCCCAGTGTCAACTTCCAGAACCTCTGGCGCTAACCGCGCCAGACTGGCGCCACCCGCGCCATGCCTTCCTTGACCTATGGCGCCATCAGCGCCGAACTTGGCGCTGGTCGCGTGGAGTTCCAGGGAAATCTGGTTTTCCAGGCCACTACCCGCGCCATCCGCGCCACCTATGGCGCTACCCGCACGGTTTGGAGAACACCTGGCGCCCTCAGCGTGACCTTGACGCCCTAAGCGTCGACTTACAGAGACTCTGGCGCCACCAGCGCCAGACCTGGCGCTATCCGCGCCACACCCTTAACAGGGTTTTCTGATGTGAATCCCCGCGCTATCGCGCGGGGGTATGGCGCCAACCATGCCATAACTTAGGGTTATCACAGTTTGTACTGTGATCTTTTTCCTGGAGTTGTTTGAACCTTCATAAGCACCTTCAGAGAGAGAGAGCTTGATCCTATATTGATTTCTGGCTTATTGCTGGAATTCCGTTTTTGAGGAACGGAACATTGGCGCCGTCTGTGGGGAACGTTAAACTTCGACTCCCACCATGGTAAACACGAGAAGACACCAGCTTGAAGGCCCACCCGAGGTCGGCCGATCACGATCGATCCGGGTGGAGGATGCTTTGACGGATACAGCTTCATCGCGGGCACAGAACGACCCGCCCCCCGCACCTGCTGAAAACCTGATGCCTGCACCAGTCGAGATAGATCAGGAATCTGTGCAGCGTTTCACCAGCAATGCGTTGCAATCCATTCTGTCACGGATTGAACGCTTGGAGCAACGATATGCCCTTCAGCGGCAAGAGGACATGAACCACATGTTGGCGCAACTAGACAAACATTGTGCAAGATGGACGATGGGCGAACAGGACCGACTAAGAATGATGGAGCAACGCCTCGGCCACATGGAGTTACCACAGGAGCCGAAACTACAGCACGAGCCGCCCAGAGCCGAGATACCAAGCTCGGCTGTGTTCAGAAGCCCACAGAATGCACCACAAGGCTCGTCTTATCAGCCGGGTGGTGGTGCCGAGGTCTACAGGAGGAAGTACAGGCGGGGACAGTATAATAACAGTCCGTTCGTAGACGACATTGTCAATGCTCGGTTTTTAGAAGATTTTGACGGATCCTTCCTGAACAAGTACGATGGGACCCAGGACCCACAGGTGCACATAGACGAGTTCGACATGCAGATGTGTGTTCGGGGGATTGAGGAGCCGATTATATCCCGGATATTCGTTACTACTCTGACCGGACCGGCTCAGACATGGTTTCATTCACTACCTCCCCGGTCAATTCGTAATTTCGAGGACTTCGGCCAGAGATTTTTACTCAATTTTGCAACGAGCAAGAAACAACCCAAGTCCGAGTTTGTTCTGGGCAAGATCCGACAGCAGCCGGGAGAGACGTTGCAGAGCTATTTGGACCGGTTTAAAGAAGCTGCCTTGCAAGTACAAGGCCTGGAGGAAAAGGTGCATGTTCATTTATTATCGGCTGGCCTTAATGGATCATCTCGGTTGGCGAAATCTATATACAAGGACCCAGTTAGAACTTTGCTGGATTTCAGAGTCCGATCTAAGAAATACCTGGAGCTGGAGCAGATGGAGATTGCCAACACCTCTCCCAAAAGAAAAGGATCACTGCCGAGACATCGCCCACACATGGGGAATGCACCCCCCAACAGGAGTTTTGAAGTCGGCCATAGACCGGCAAAACACGAGTCCAAATATGACAGATATACTCCACTAAACACCTCTAGGGCGCAGGTGTGGAGGGAAGTAGCCATGACCGAGATGAAGAAGGTAGACCGACCCCGACCGGTGTTCAAGAAGACCGGCCTTGATCATTCCCGTTTGTGTGAGTTTCACAATGGCCCGGGACACACTACCGATCAATGCTGGGATTTGAGGGATGCAATAGAAAAATTCATCCGAGAAGGAAAGCTGAGGCGATATGTGATAAAAACCCAGGGGCAGCAGGGAAAGCGTAAAGGCAATCCCAATGATGAGGTGAAAGGCCGAGATGAGAAGAGAAAGAAGACAGATGAGGAGGAGTTCCCAGAACCAGAGTTTGAATGTAACGTCATTACTGGTGCTATGGGAGGAGGAGGTGACACTGCCAACCAGCGCCGAAAATACCTCCGAGAAGTGTTGACAGTGAGGGAACAGCCCAGGTTCAAAACTACCAGCGATAAGGGTGAGCCGCCCCTGCTTTATTTTACCAGAGAAGACTTGGCCGACGTGATACCGGGTCATGAGGATGGTTTGGTCATCACTGGGACCATAGCCAATTATAGCGTTAAGAAGATATTTGTTGACAATGGAAGCTGTGCCGACGTTATGTCCTGGTCGGCATTCAAGAAGATGAACCTGGATGAAGAAGACCTGAAGCCATGTCATACAGTGCTGTCGGGTTTTAATGGCGAGAATACTGCACTCAAAGGCTCCATTGAGTTGCGACTTACGTTGGGAACAAAAGAGGGCTTCAAGTCGGAAAGAGTCAAGTTCGTGGTAGGGGAGTTTCCTTCCCCCTACAATGTGATTCTTGGAAGGCCCACCCTCCATAAATGGGATATCCTGATGTCCACCAAGCATCAGAAAATGAAGTTTGTGGGAAGCAACGGCAAAGTGATCACTATCTGTGGCGATCAGAAGGAATCTCGCCAGTGTTACTTCAATGTTGTAAAGGAGAGTGAAGCTGGCCCTTCTTCAATGCTGAGTTGCCAAGAAGGCCGAGAAGAAACGAGGAGACCAAGGGGGAAGCAGGTGAAGCCGGTAAATCTGGTGGAGCTTGATGTACGGGAGAAAGAGGAGGAATGGAGACCTGAACCAGCCGACGAGTTGGTGGACATCCAGATCGGCCCAGAGGTCACCCAAGTCACCAAGATTGGGATGATCACTGACCCTGTTGCGCGGGCCGAGCTGATAGAGTGCCTGAAAGATAACCGAGATGTTTTTGCATGGAAAGCTTCAGAAATCCCTGGGATAGATCCTGCATTCTGCTGCCACAGATTATCCATGTACCCAGATGCAAAACCAGTCGCTCAAAAAAGAAGGAACCTCGGCCTTGATCGGAAGCAAGCACTAGAGAAGCATATCCGAGAGCTACTAGATGCTGGTTTCATACAAGAAATACAGTACACTACCTGGCTATCCAATGTGGTGATGGTTAAGAAGGCTAGTGGCAAATGGCGAGTGTGTGTTGACTACACAGATGTCAACAAGGTGTGTCCCAAAGATTCTTATTCACTGCCGAGCATAGACCAGCTTGTGGACAACTCTGCCGGATATAAGCTGCTGTCTTTTATGGATGCATACTCCGGATACAATCAGATTCATATGTACCCGAGAGATCGGGAGAAGACGACCTTCAGGGGAGGAGAGACCAACTATTGTTATAATGTGATGCCCTTCGGCTTGAAAAATGCCGGAGCCACTTACCAGCGTATGATGAACAAAGTTTTCGCCCAGCAGCTCGGCCGGAATATAGAAGTATACATTGATGACATGATTGTGAAGACAGCATCAGAGGACGATCACATCCGAGATCTGCAGGAGACTTTTCGCAGATTAAGGGAAAACAACATCCGGCTTAACCCGCTCAAATGTGCTTTTGGGGTGACGTCGGGGAAATTCCTGGGTTTCATGCTGACACATAGAGGTATTGAAGTTAACCCAGACAAGTGTGAAGCAGTTCTGAGCATGAAATTCCCGACTACAAAAAAGGAGGTACAACAGCTGACTGGAAGGATAGCAGCACTGACGAGATTTCTTCCCAAATCGGCAGAAAAGGCCCTCCCCTTTTTCCGTTTATTAAAGAAGAAAGCCCGAGTTGGATGGAGTCCAGAATGTGAGGCCGCTTTCCAAGAGATCAAAAGGTGCCTTTCCTCACCGCCGGTGTTATCTAAACCAGAGCCGGGTGAAACACTTATCTTGTACTTGTCTGTGAGCGAGGAGGTGGTGAGCGCCGTATTAGTAAGGGAGACCGGCAAGACTCAACTACCTGTGTACTTCATCAGCCGAGCTTTGAAGTGCTCGGAGTTGAGATATCAGAAGCTGGAGAAGATAGCTTTTGCACTCTTAGTGGCAGCTAAGAGGCTACGACTATATTTCCAGGGTCACACTATTATCGTACGTACCGACCAGCCGATCCGACAGGTTCTGCACAAGCCGGACTTAGCAGGAAGAATGATGCAATGGGCGATACAGTTGTCCGAGTTCGACTTGAAATATGAGGCCCGACATGCTATCAAAGCTCAAGCTCTGGCCGACTTCTTGGTTGAACTCACCCCTTCGACCTCGGCCAATGAGGAAGTGTGGACCCTCTTTGTGGACGGATCGTCCAACACCAAGGGAAGTGGAGCAGGAGTCATAGTAGAGAACCCTCAGGGGATATCAGTAGAACAATCTTTGCGGCTGAATTTCCCGACATCAAATAATCAGGCCGAGTATGAGGCCTTAATAGCCGGATTAATCTCGGCCAGAGAACAAGGAGCCCAGAAGGTGAAGGTTTTCACAGATTCACAGCTCGTAGCGGCTCAGATTGAAGGAAGATATCAAGCCAAGGGGCCATTGCTGATTAAGTATTTGGCTAGAGTCAGGGAGATCATTTCCGAGTTTGATGAAGTTACCATCTCCCATATCCCCCGAGAAGAAAACGTGAGAGCCGATATATTGTCCAAGCTGGCAAGTACCAAGGGTGCAGGGAACCATAGAACGGTAGTCCAACAGGAATTAGCCTATCCAACTTGCGTCATGATGATATCAACTGAGTCCGACTGGAGGCAGCCGATCATCAGATACTTGGAGCAGGGAATAATCCCAGACGATGATGCTGAGGCCAAAAGGTTAATCCGAGATGCTGTGCTATACACTACCTTGGAGGGCGAGTTGTATCGAAAGGGACCACACACCCCTCTGTTGCTCTGCATTGGACCTGACCGAGCAGAATATATATTGGCCGAGATACATGAGGACATCAACGGCCAACACATAGGAGCTAAGGCATTGGCAACAAAGGCTATTCGGGCCGGATACTTCTGGCCGACTATGAAGCCAGACGCCCAGGATCACGTGAAGAAGTGCGAGAGTTGTCAGAAGCACGCTAAGATAATATGGTCTCCCCCATCCGAGTTGACGACTATCACCTCTCCTTGGCCTTTTTACAAATGAGGGATGGATTTGCTCAGACCATTCAAAGCCGCCGAGGGTCAACTGAAATGGCTCATTGTAGCAGTTGACTACTTCACAAAATGGATAGAGGCCGAACCATTAGCCACCATCACCTCGGCCCGGGTTCAAAAATTCTTCGAGAGGAACATTATCTCTCGGTTTGGAATCCCGACCGAAATCGTCACAGATAACGGGACCCAGTTTACTGATAAAAAATTCAAGGAAATGATGGCCGATTTTCATGTCAAGCATCATTTCGCCTCTGTTGAACACCCCCAGTCTAATGGTCAGGCCGAAGCTGCCAACAAAGTTATTTTGGACGGGCTCAGGAAAAGGATGCATGATGCCGGAGGAAGTTGGGTGGAGCAGCTATACTATGTTCTATGGGCATATAGAACCACTGTCCAAACATCTACCCAAGAAACACCGTTTAGAATGACATACGGGTGCGAAGCAATGATCCCGGTTGAGATCGGGCAGCCTTCCTGGCGAAGAACGAAGATACTCAAGGAAGGAGAGGAAGTTAATAATGCAGCATTGATCACCGAGCTGGAGTTGATAGACGAAACCCGAGCTCAAGCACATATCCGAGATGTAGCCGCAAAGCAGTTGGTCGCCAGGAAATTCAACAGGAAGATCAGACCAAGATCCTTCGAAAAAGGCGATCTGGTCTTGAGAAGAGCCGACATTGGCAATAAGAATGCTCAGGATGGGAAGTTGGCAGCTAATTGGGAGGGGCCCTACCGAGTTGCTCAGGATCTCGGCCATGGGGCATATATGTTGGAGACATTAGACAAAAAGGCGATCAAACGCACTTGGAATGCCGACAAGCTAAAGACATATTATAGCTAATTGTTTATCTGTTGAAAGAGTAAAGTGGCGGCCAACGGCTTAGACACCCCCACTTCATGTAATCTTTTTCAACGGCTTTGATGAATAAATAAAGTCAGAAATTGACTAAGTTTCTTTTGAAATATACCTTGATATCCATACATGAATTAAAGCTCGTTGAGCAATATCTATATCGTTCCATGAGGATCCGAGGTGCTTTCCGACCCTGATCAGGTCGGCACGGTCCAAAGCGGCTGTGACACACTAACGATAACTTGGAATACACAAAAAATCGATATACCTGAGTGTAAATCGGCCGATATCATGTTTGGTCGTTGGAACCAAACAAATATTTAAATGTGCATACTTAAAAAAAATTTCGACAAGAATATGGGAAATAACATATGATTTCCGAAATAAAATTGTTCAAAGGACAAAATACATTGTTCGAAATAAAAATAAATAGTTACAAATTGAAACCGGCATCCCGACCCTTCAAGCATCGCCCCTCGGAACCGAGTTCCCTTCAACACCGGCTTCCGGAATATCCTCGGCCTCAATCATGGAATCCTCTTGATCAAAATAAGGAACAACAGCTCCATCTCGGACAAAAGATTGGAAATGCAGTCCCTCAGTGTTCAGAGCAATCCCAGGATTGAGACATTGGATCTGGGCGAGAGCGTTGATAAAAGAGTCCTCGGCCGCCGAAGAAAGAGAGTCTTGCAAGTCGGCAACATCCTTCTCGGCCTCCAGAAGTTTAGACCGAGCCTCCCCCGCCTCCGCCTTAGCAGCCTCTGCCTCGGCCTTAGCATCCCTCGCCTCGGCCTCTACGCTCTCGAGCAAGGTTTTCACCTCATTCAAATTTTGATCCAGGAGGGCGGCTTTGGCAAGGGCCTGCTCGGTCTCAAAACGGGACGCCCAAAGATCCCGATCAAACGCGGCCCGGTCTTGCTCGGCCTGCCCCCGAGCCGCAACCAATCCATCCTCGGCCCTCTGAAGCTTGACGCCAGCTGCAACAAGCTCATTTTTATACTTGACACACAAACCCTTAGTGTTGACTAGGCAGTCAACAAGGGAAGCAGTTTGGTAAGCATGCTGCTGCATTTGCTGAAGCAGGAGGACGTCGTCTCTCGAGAGCTGAGAAGAGTCGGCGAAGCGCTTCGGAGCCTGAACGAAAGGGAAAAGCTCACGGGCTCCCCTTTCCCATAGGTGGCCGAGCTCCAGCTTTGAAGCGTCGGTAAGTAAGGCCGTAGAATATTCATCGACCGAGGGATCGGAGATCGGAGCAGGCGGTGGAGGAGTAAGGTCCTCAACAGGAGGAGCAACGTCGACAGGAGGAGCAACTGTGGCAGGGACGGTGGTGATAGGAACGGCCGGCACGGCCGAAGCAGTGGTCATTTCGGCAGCCGATCTAGACACCTTCCTCTTCTTGAGGTTCTTGAAGAAGGAGGGGACTGTGTTGTCGGCAGGAGGAGGCCGGGGGGCACCAGAGCTCTTGCGAGAGCGAGGGCGAAGATTGCCGGATTGGTCTTCCATCTCAGCGGCTGCAAAACAAAGCAAGACAATAAATAAGTACCGAGAATAGAAGAAAGCAAGAAAATACATTCTGTAATATAAACTAACAGTCAGGAAGAGCTGAGGGAATGTCACATAAACCCTGACTCTCTCGGAAGGCATTAATCTGGATGACTGAATAAGCATCCTCGTCCGACAACGTTGTATCATCCCGGTGATAATAAGAAGGGTGGATGTCATGATGGGCACGGGACAAGTAAAGTGGAAATTTCCACCTCACCTCGGCCGACTTCGGCCCTTGAAGGAAAAAAGGTTGTTCACCAGGTTTGGCACTAACTTTAAAATAATTGTTTTTAAATCTTTTAAAAGAATCAGCAAAAAGAGGAAAAAGTTTACGTCTAGGGCGACTCCGTAAGGAAGTCCAACCCTTTTTACTTGAAGGCTCTCGGCCAGAGCCACTGGTTTGAGCCGAAAAATAGTACATAAATACAGGAACCGAACAAGGAATTCTTAAATTAATACACAAATCCTCGAAGGATTTAATGAAGGCCCAACCATTCGGATGAAGCTGTGAAGGAGCTAAAGACAAATGCTTCAAAAGCTTCATCTCGAACTCGGAGAATGGAAAACGGATACCCAAGCGGGTAATTACATCGGCACAGAAAAAGAAAAAACTAGACTCGCCCTGCTCGGCACTAGAACAGATCGGCACACGAGAGCCGGGATGGCGAACGGAAAAACCTTCTTGGTTTCCTACAGGGAGGGCGGGTATGCCCTCCGGACTCAGGGACGACGAGGTGTTGAGAACCTCAAATGTTACCCAGGGAAATCGGGCTATCAAAGTAGGAGAGAGGTTGTCGGCACGAGAACCACTTGACCGAGACTCCTGAACGATTTCCACAGAAGGGAGTTCCATGATAACCTATGATAACAAAAAAGGAAAATAATCAGCAAAAGATACCTGTGGTGGAGTCGGCAAGTCGGAAGGGGTCAGCCGAGACACTTTCAGAGGGTATCTCGGCTCTAGGCGGAGGCAATGAAGGAATGACAGCCACAGGATTATGCCGGCACGCATCTAGCACGTCCTCGACGTCCTTATCAAAGCCCGCACTGGCTAGGTACATGAATCTATCCATACACCTTGTGCACGGATCAAATCGGACTTCAGAAGGAGGTTCTGGCGGGCAAGATCTCAGAGGAAGGGCGGAAGAAGTCACAGTTTGAACCCTAGTCTCCCTAGTGGATTTAGTACCAGGACTTTGCACATTTTGTGAAGAAACCCTAACATTTTTTGAGGAAGAAATACGACCTCTAGACTCCTTGACAGGCCTAATACTAGAACCCACTCCAATCCTAGAGGAACCAGTTATGGCTTTTGAAGGAAGTTTGGCAACTGAGGGATTTTTTGAGGATTTGGAACCACCACTGGGGGTTCGAAGGAATCGTTTAGTTTTATCTTCCTCACTAAGGGGTTTACCAAAAAACCAAAAAGCTACACCGGGAGAGACTCTGTCAGCAATACGAGCCTCTTCCTCAGGGGTAAGTTTCACCATTATAAGACTTGAAGAGATTGACGAAAAGGGGAATCGGGGGTGAAGATGAACAAGAAAGAGGCAGAAACCCAGAGGAGGAATTCCTAGAAAGAAATGGGTATCACCCAGGGTAAAATAAAAAGGACAGAAGAAGAAAAAGAGTAGTGCAGAAACACAAAGTGAAGAGATAGAGGAAAAATACCTGGAATGAAGAAATGTGTTTCGAAGAAGGAAAGGAAGAAACACCAGAAATGCGAATGCGGGAAGCAAAATATCAGAGCAGGAGCAAGCAACAGAAATAAGCCAAAGTTTTGAAAATGAGGGGTAATGGCAAGATATGGGTTGTAATAGTGGAAAGAAACCGCTGGAACCCACGTAATTGAGAAAAATGGTAACCGTCGAAAATTGGAATTAAAAAATAATAAATGATAATCGTGCCTAATTACTGGGGTAGTTATAACCAATGATGAACAGTTAATCAAGAGACAGGGGCAAAATAGACTTATGACGGGGGATGGTCATGATTAGAACGTGCAGGGAAATGGCAGAGTATTAAATGTTAGGGAGGCGCGTCATTTCACATGTCCAAATGACAGCAAAGGGACTTCGCTGCCTTGGAACTTGAGATTGAAGAAAAGAGATCGGTATCATAGAAGAAACGCTTCGTTATCTCGGTAAAGATCGGAAAAAGGGAATAGTCTATATGTCGGCTAAAAATCGGAAAATAAGGTCGGTGTCCATGTCGTCGTACCGATCAAAAGATAAAGTCGGTTCTGCGCAAGAAGATTTTACGTCATATCGGCTGCAGTCAGAAATGAGATCGGCTCTACACAAGGAGATTCTTTTCCATCTCGGCCAACCTCGGAAAATGAAATCGGCTCACAAGAAAGCGGGCAATACAAAACGCACCGAAAGGATGTCGCTTAGGCCGACTTATCGATGAAAATTATCTCGGCCATAAGACTAAAAAGAATACTATGTTCATCTCGGTCATCCAGGCTACTCAATAACCGAGATGAGGGGCAACTGTTACGGATCTTTTATATTGGGCCAAGTTTAAAAGGCCCACGACAGCTAAGGAAGTTAATTATGGAAAGATTAAACAAGATTGAAGTTCTAAATATTTGCAGAATCCAAGAAGATACAGAAGTTTATTATCCACCATATCCACTCAAGATCGTGATCAAGAATAAAGACAATTTCCTTATTTCACCGCAGGTCAGTAAGTATAAATAGCCATACACACCAAAGGTGAAAGGTACATACACTGTTACTCTCTCTTTCCATTCTCACAGTGCACACACCCCACGTCCAATTTGTGGTTTGTTTGTGCTGTGATCTTCTTCTTGGAGTTGTTTGAACCTTCATAAGCACCTTCAGAGAGAGAGAGCTTGATCCTATATTGATTTCTGGCTTATTGCTGGAATTTCGTTTTTGAGGAACGGAACATTTATCAATATGGGTTTTGCCATTGAGTGCCAATTCACTTCTCGCTCAGCGCAGCTAATCCAAAGAGAAGTCTTCTCTATGATGATTATGAGATAGAAGACCAGAAGAGATTGAAGACTACATATCCGGTCACTGTCTTTTTAATCTTTAGAAAACATGCACTTCAATGGTAAGGCTCCATTCTATAGAGGAATGTTGAGAGACTACAACAAAATATATATATATATATATATAATGGCGGATCTAGAAAAATAATTATAATATCATCCTTCTAAGTCTTATTTTTTGGAATTCCTTCATAATTGTCTTATTATCAATACTTTCAAATACATTTTCTTCAATATAAGACACTAAACAATCATTCAACCATTCATCTCCCATCTGATTACGAAGTGCAATCTTAATGTATTTCATAGCTGAAAATGTTCTTTCCAAATATGCAGTTGCTACAGGCAAAGTTAATGCTAACTTTGCAAGTAAATAAACCAAATGATACACAATATGTTTTTTCTTTTCAACCATCCTCTTGGCAAGATCATTTATTCCTTGCAAATTCAAGAAATCAGGATTACTTGTACATCAATAATATACGTGTCGAGCTGATATTCAAGTATGACAAAATCATTCAAATCAAAATCTGAAGGATGAAAATCAGCAAATTCACACAACTTATTTTTGTCAAATGCCGAGAAAGAGTTGCACGGATTTAAACATGACATGCATTTCAACAAATTCGAACTAACTTCACTAAAACGATCATTCAACTCTTTAAGTTGAGTATCTATCACTGCATAAAATATGTCAACCTTAATGTGATGCAGATGAGTAACTGGTCCTCTACATTTTGTTCTCCCTTGTAATGCAAGTACACTTTCCATATCAGGAATATCTATTTCATCTTTGATACAAAATGCAGAAGTCTTCTGAAATAGATTATCCCACCCATTATCTCTCGTCTTCTGTAATAACACATTTGAAACTTTTACAAGAGTCATAACATTCACAATATCTTGATCTTTTCTCTAAAGTACTTGTGACAACTCATTCGTTATTGCTAAGACCTTGATCATCAGGTTCAAGAGTAATACAAATTCAAAAGTTTGCATACGCATCATAAGGTCAGAGGCTTCAGACCTTTTTGCATGCACAAGGGTTGTATCATCTTTTATAATTTCTAGCACATCAAGCATAAGATCAAACAATGTATACAGACTTACCAATGATCGATAATGTGAGCTCCAACGTGTGTCCCCTGGTCGTGACAAACTCATTTCTTGATTCAAGCCTCTCCCTGATTGAACATCATCGCTTGCAATAATTTTGACTATCTCATCAAATAGTTTTTCTCTCAAAATATTTGCTCTTTTGCAATAAGCACAAACTGCATTACACACCAACGGTATAAAATTAAAGAAGTTAGTCAATTCGTAAACCTTTTTTGCACAAGCCACTAGAGCTAACTAAAGCTGATGTGCAAAGCAGTGAACATAGTAAGCAGAATTATTTTCAGCTAAAATCAAGCTTTTCAGACCACTAAATTGACCACTCATATTGCTTGCGCCATCATAACCTTGACCACGAATCTTTGTCAAGATCAAACCTTTTTTGGCAAAAATTAACTCAATCGTTTCTTTAAGTGAACTAGTTGTAGTATCTGAAACATGAACAAGACCAAGAAAACGCTCAATAATGTCACTGTTGCAGTTCACATATCTTAAAACAATGATCATTTGTTCTTTAATTGATATATCACGAGCTTCATCAACTAGTATAGAAAAGAAATTATCCCCAATATTTGAAATAATAGCTCTGGTAACTAAACTAGCAGCAGCATTAGTAATATCTTTCTAAATTGAGGGAGCTATCATTTTGAGATTTTCTGGGGCATTATTCAAAGATACGTTATTTACCTCCTCGTTGCTTTCACAAAGGAATTTTGCAAGCTCTACAAAATTTTCCTGATTCATTGAAGCATCGGTCTCATCATGTCTCCGGAAACCTAAACCTTGTCGTATGAGATATCGCACACATCGAATAGAACCATTCAAACGAATACGATAATCCTGTTTGGCTTTGTTAGAAATGTCAAACATAACAATGTCAATATGTTGATTTTGATTTATCAAATCTTTGGCAGCACTTAAGCACAACTTATGAGTGCTTCCAACTTTTTTAATATGTTTAATCAGCTGTTGTTTGTCCTTCCATTTGCTAAATCTTTCTACGAAAAATGAATCATGACCACCCTTTCCATCACCATGCTCACAACTAAATAGATTAAAAAAAAGCAAGCAAAACACAGCATCTTTTGATTCACTATACTCCAACCAAGTGTCAAACTCATTGTACCATTGAGGATTAAATCCACGCATTTTACCCCCAATTAAGGATTGAGGAAAGTTGTCAAGTTTTGGTTGACAAGGACCATTCGTTAGATAAATTCTTCGAATCATTTTCCTTTCTTGATCACTCTTCGCAGTGCTCATAATAGGATGTCTTTTACCCGGATCAGGAACATACAAATCATTTTCCTTTCTTGAACACTCATTTGGTTTATCTTGAACTAAATCAATAGATGAAGAAGATTCACATCGAGAACGTTTAGCACTACTACCACTTGACTTTGTAAAAAAAGAACATAAATACCTTTCCATCCTAAAAATGGAAATGACAAAAATGAATCAATATATAAGTACGCACCTAATTTGGAATCAATATACTCCAAAATATTAACAATTTGCTTATTCATACTCCAAATTCCAAAATAACAATTGAAATATTAAAGTTAATAAAACAATTCTTTTATATCACATAATAAAGCCAAACACTAATTCTGCCTTAAGCTGGCAAAGTGACTTCAACATGTTTAGAAATGCAATTATCCATTTATCACAACTCATGTTATTATTTTTCAAAGCATGTTGAAGTTACTTTGCCAGCTACCATTCTAACAATCCAATATATAATATCTCTTCATATTATTATTTTTTCAATTTTTTTCGCAGCAGCCTCCAACCCTCTACCATTCTAACAATCCAATATATAATATCTCTTCATATTATTATTATTTTTTCAATTTTTTTTCTTTATTCATGCTTTCTTGTATTTCAATGTTTCTTACCTTATCTCTTAAGGCCTAGTAGTATGTCCTTAAATGTTGATAAGGACAATAATAAAACCTTTAATAAAAAATTGTTTTGCTTTTGTTGATTGGCCATGTATAATAGGTTTTGATTTCTTTTTATTATCTAATAAGCATAAATTGGTTTGATTTTATATATTAACTGTAGTAGATAATTGTGAGTCCGCTATCCGCCCCTTATCAAAGCAAAAGTAACTACTAGTCAAAAAAGAGGGCTGATAATATAGTAGGTTTTAGTCTTCTAGAGGATACCACTGATAAGTAATCACTTGATCGCATTTTTTCTTAATGATATTTATGTTATTAGTAAAAATCAAATACAATAGAAGAATTAAAAAGAGGGTTGATAACTTAAAGTAACAAAAACTAAAATAGTAGCAAGTGGTGCAAACCTTCCGGTGAGTAGTGAGTGGTGACGCGACCAAAAGCAGTGGTGGTGGCGCGACGGTCGACGACTCTGCATGGTGGTGCGACGGTGGACCACGTAGTTCGCGACTCTGCGTGGATCGGTGATGCCGTGACGGTGGCTGGGCCTACAGTAACGGTGGCAGATTAGTGGTGGTCTAGGCCTCTAAGGCGTGGTTCGTGACTCCGCATCGATCGGTGACGTCGTGACGATGGGCGGTGGCTACGCTACCTGCGTCTCGAGCAAAGAAGGTGAGGAATAGAGGAAGGATGCGTGCGTTTCTATTGGCTTATGTGAGAATGAAATTAATCTGTTAGGTTATAAGGGTATATTGTGAAAAAAATTAAAATAAAAGGTATATTGGTATTTCACTTTGAAAATTTAAGGGGGGGCACTGGCCCCCAACCTTCAATGTAGGTCCGCCAGTGTATATGTATGTAGGTGTTTGCGCAAGTGTTTTCATACAAGGTAAAAGTAAAAAAATAGAAAAATTTCATTCCCTCGAATAGAGGTGTTCAATGGCACGGATCATCTGTAAATTTGAATTGATCAAAATCAATTCAAACAGTTTGGATTGAATAATTTGTATTTGGATCAGACCCAAATTGAATCAATTAAACCTGTTGAATTTTGGATTTGGTCACAGATTTTAATATCTAGAACCATGACCCATTGACCCATTTCATTGACCGGTTAATTTATATTAAATTATTATTATTATATAATATATGTTTTTAAATTAAAAAATCAATTACTAATTTAACTAAGAGTGAGTGAGATTGTGTTCACTCTCCTCTCTGCTTTTCTCACTTAATTCTCACATATCACAATTTTATTCACGAAAATTAGGGTTCAAATTATTTTATATTTAATTGAAATTTCAAATACACTACTCATTTAATTATTTGATATCATTGAAATTTTCAAACTATGATATAATAGTTTTAGTTTTTGGGTATTTAGGTTTTGTGGGTGTGAAGTTTGTTTATTATATTTCAATTTTTAAACCATGTTTAGTATAATATGTTAGCCTATGTGATGAGATGATGATAACTTGACAACAATGTGATTTCTCTCATGATCTTTTCTTTCATGATTTGACTACACGTAAAAATTATAAGTAATATATTTGATATTTTATTTAATAAAAAATTCAACTTATAACAAATATTAGACAAATTTAAATGTTTGACCCATTGGTTCAACCAAGTTCAAACTGTTTATAAATGGATTGATTTGGATTGGATTTTATTTTTTTCTTAAATAATCAATCTAAATTAACACGTTTAAAGTTGATTAAGTTATGTCACGATGATCAAATTCCATCTCCCAGGTATACCCTTAGTCTTTGCCCCTTTGTCCCCTAATTTAAACCGTTTCCCAAATTCTTTGAATATTTTTAGAATACTTTTTTCTTGAATACCATTCAAGAATATTTTTTATTTCCTAGTATTCTACTAATTAATAAACTAAGATTTCATATTTTTCTTAAATGCGAGAGATAATATATGAAATGATTATTAATTAATTAATAGGATAAATATTTTACATTCACAATAGATGACAATTAAACTCTAAGATGCATACCTGTGTAATATTCTGATAGATTAAAACATAAAATAATAAGTAAAATCCATCATAAGACTTATATTTTCCTCTTATAACATGACATTATTACATTTCTTGTAATTAACATCCCATTCCTAGCTAGAAGCATGTGAGGAAGTCTCCACTTCCATGCTGAAAGGTGAACCAGTGACATCCACTAAAAATTATAAGGGTCTTTAATTTTGTTCTGGACCAAAACTCAAAATTAAGTTTCATCGTGTACTCCAAGCACTCATTAGGAAAAACAGCTGCCACTTGTAAAATATCCATATATAGATCAAATGCAGATTTTCATATCATTCTATAGGTTGCAAGTTGATGGGGTACTTTTAATTTATCATTTTGTGATTGACTTACGTATTGGTTACATAATTTCCCAGTATTGAAGTCAACATCTGCTTTCGTCAATATTTATTCTCTAGAAACCAAACCGTATATATATTCCTAGGACATGGACATTATAAAATATTAGTATTTTTTTTTTCTTTTATCATGAGTACACTCAATTAACATTTTAATATTAAAAAAATACATTAAAAAATATTTTATTTCAAATGTATTTATTCAACTTTTAAACATTATATTAGTGTCAGAATTACACGATATTATAAGTTATATGAACACCATATACAAACAAGTCAATTTGCTAAGCATAGATGATTCTTCTTATAAATTATGTCACTATTAATGCCATATTTGTGTGACTCCATTAATTGTCATTCAACTGATGCAGTTGTCTTCAAATCTACAGCTGAATCTGCAAACTTATCTTTCTTAGATGTATTTTTAATTTCAGCTTGGTGTAAGTCTTCTCATAAGTCATAATTGATCAGGACCCGCGCTATCACATGGAGTATTTCATGTTTATATGTCACCTAGACAAAGTCGATCCATGTGAATCGAGCAGAAAAATTAGACTTTACAGACGAATTCCCATATTGATAGTGTTGTATCTATGATGGTTACTCATTGCAAATATAAAGTAATTCATTTTTTAACAACATTTTCTTAAAAATATTATATATCGTGAATGAGCTTATTTTGAAATAGTTAATTTGTGTTGTCTTGTTGCATTTAAGAATCCTTTGTATTAATGTTGAATAAGTGAAAAAGAGCCACAATTTTAGACTTATATTGGTATGGAATTAAAGTATAACAAGTTTTATCACAAACATAAGGTGGAAATGGACTTACATTGTCGAATATTAGGAAAAAAAATTGAGACACAAATCAATCAATTAAAACCATGGCACCATGCGTGACGCATGGTTGACGATAAATCAATGTCATTCTATATCAACAAATATGACATAAATAATCATGGCGTGCATTTTGGTGTGTTGAAAACAAACAGAAAATAACAAAGTGAAATTAACAAGGGAAAGTTTCAACTTTCAAGTCCACTTCAACTAAACCATGTAGTCTTTGCATAAACTGTTTTTTTTTTTTTTTTTTTCAAATCTAGGTACATGTTTTAGCCACACGGATGTGATCACAATCACATGAATACCAAACCCTTTGCTTTCCTTGTCCTTTACAAGACCTACTTAATTATTAATTTAATTTGCAGTCTTTTTCGTCCCTTTTACTTTGTAACTTGAATGACAGTACTCCTAATTAATGCATGCTATAGACTTTTTACCTTTGAATAAAAGGCAAACTTTGAATTTTATGAGTCATACCAAGTTAATTAAATAAATTCATACATAAAAATTTTGAAAAAGAAAAACGTTATCTTTCCATTATGATCATCTTGGAAAATGCTGCCGTGTCCTGTACTTTTAAGTATGGTAAGCTTATTTAAAGCAATATATAAAATAACCTTCATGCATATTATTCAAATTCACCACCATTAAACGTATCCTAATAAATTCTTTTTTCCATAGTATTTAATAATATGTTGTCGTACTATTTATTAATTTTAATAATAGCAAATAGGTTGTCAAACTTATATATTAAGCAATATGATAATTACTACTTTTATTAAATGAAAGTGTAAAATTCAATTTTTCATTAAGTTATAAAATTGAATTCATGTAAAATTCATCCTTTCACCATTATTTTTAGGGTCACCATTATTTTCAAGGTCTTGAAAAGTGTGTAATACTAACAAATTCGTTCTTAAAAAATGAAAAAAGTAAAATTTAATTTTTGCTTGTGAAAAAGCGAGACAAATATGTCTCACTGTTAACTTTCGTTTGTCGATCGCTTACGAGGCAAGGAATGGATAGATTCTCAAGTAAAAAATCAAATTTTCAAATCATAAATTGATCATCCACAAATAGATAAAAAAAAGTATTGTCTCCTATGGAGTCTTGATTTCTCTATGACAAGTTGAGATTATAAATATAATTATAATATGGTTATAATAAATATTTGTAATAATAAAATCATAAACTTCTAAGTCTAAGTCTATTGTGTTGTTGGTACATATATCTTGTTACTGATATCAACTAATTATGTTTATATATTTTATGGATATATTTATCAATAAGTTGTTAACTTTAGGAACGTATTTATTAGTAACTTTAGTTTCTATGTCCAAGTGAATATAAATTTCTTGACATTTTTGTCTCTGCATGTTACGTAGGCGAATTCTCTAACGTTAACAGACAAAAGTTAACGGTAAGATAGATTTATCGGCGTCTCACAATTTTAGGAGAAAATGACTATTTATCCTTATTCTTATAATATACTTGCTAGCAAAATTAAAATATTTTAAAATGTATATTTTACTTTATTATGACAAAAATAATATAAAAATAAATCATTTTTGAAGTTCATACAAGCATATATACACTAAATTAATGCCTAGATGGTGTATGTTTTGTTATGTCCATCACACCAAACTGGCCTAATTAACTTTAGTTGCAAAGTGATGCGTTCTGGTTACATGAAATACTAAACAATTAACGTTGCCCCTACTTAATTATAAACATTCTGTTTCTCTTTTCTAAGATAGGGTAGTACTCACCTAAAACTGTACCTAAAAAGGAGGCTTTACTACTTTAGTGTCACTGAAGCAGGGTTAAACAAATCAAAGGTTTGCCCATTTCAATCAACTTGGTAGGACTCTCTTGAGGTTGAGGGAATATATGGTTTAGATCGAGCGTCAATGAAGGTATGCCATTAGAAGCATTGGAGATTAATGTGGGTCACATATAGATCAGAAATATATATATATATATATATATATATATATATATATATATATCGTCGTAGGCAAATAGTGTCAGGAGAGAAAAAGTGTATCAACAGTTTCTTTTAATAGTTGGCGGATGAATGCAAAACAAAACACATTTATATGCATGTAGTCTAGTGTAGTTATGATTGCTGAAAAAGTGGTTGCGAGGAGAAAAAAGAATTATTATTATTATTACATATTCGGCTTTTTTAAAATTCAATTTTATTTTTATTTTTCATTATATTATTTGTCACATTATTTTGTCTATTCCTAGTCAGGGACAATCGGGAGCTCTTACACTTCACTCGTCTGAGGAGTTTTTTATTATCCATAAAAATAAAAGATAATATTAAAAGATTTAGAATATAGTTTGTAATTCCAGCATTTGTAGCTCTTGTTTTCTTGTGTGGCCATGTTAGTTTTTATGTTTGCTTAAATTTTAAATGTTTAGTGAAAATTAAACTTTTAAAAAATTTGATTGTATTAACTGTGTGTTTTTAGATGGGTCTTCGATCATAAGTCAGAAAAAAAAAAGATGGATCTTCATATAAGTGAAATCATTCTCAACTTAATTACAGTATAAGTAGGTTAGATTAGGAGTGATAATGAATATAACTAACTTGAAATTAGTTTGAAATTTAATTTAATAATTATTTTGAAATTTAATTTAATAATTAATTTAGTGAACTTATTCATAAACTAAATGAGTTAAACCTAAACTTAATATTGTACTCATTAAATATGTGAAGGCAGGTACTATAGAACTTATTTTTGCCCCATTATTCTATTCTCCAGCAGCTAGCAATAATAGTGGTTCTCATAATCTTATAAATCATGATATATCAATATATGATGGTACAATAATTGCAGAGGACTTTAATAGTGATTATGCATGTAATTACCATTAATTAAAGATGTATGTAATCGAAATTAAAGGTAAATTTAGTGGAATACTTTTAGTGGGAGTAGTTGATATTGTGTAATAAATATATAAGAAAAATTTTAATTAATAAGAGAGATAAAAAATAAAGTAGAAAGTTACATAATGTATTTTATGAAATCTAAAATATTAATTATATTTTTTAATATATGTATTAAAATCTTAAACATTGTATATAGTGGAACAATGAGAGTATTTATTGATAATCAACAAATTAAGACACATAAATCATTGATTATCCCCAAAGGGACAGTCATTTGCTACTGTTGTTTTGCATTCACCCATATCCACCCATCTTAATTAGATTTCAAGGGCCAAAGCTCCTTTGTTTTCTGTTTGTTCTCTCGATAACGCCTAAGGATGGCTAGTGAAGTTGACAACAACTTCTGTAGTTGTGATTCGTAGGGTTAATGGATGGAACGGTTTTTAAAGGGATTTCTTCTTCTTCTTCTTCATATTTTCCTTTAGAGATAATCTTGTCAACCTGAAATCTCATGAAAACATTATCAAATATCATATTCCTCTTCTGACGAAAACTCAAATTGTAATTCACCACATTATGGTACATTATCTGCTTTTGTTAATTAAACTCAAACTATGAGTAAGGAGATTATTTTTATGTCTATAATTTTTTATGTAATTTTCTCCAGAAATTAAATCTAATTTAGTAGTAACATTTTCCATGGTTAATGTCTTTCTCCCGTTTGCGCAGCACACATTTGGCCGGAGAAGTGTGAATATTGTTAACAACACATTTTTTTTAAGTACTTTCTTTGATATATTATTTTGTATTAGGTGAAATTCATACATGGGTTTCATTAATTTGACAACGTGAGTCATATATTTAGAAGAATTCAAATAAAATTTCACCATATTTATGAAACAAAACGGAGTAGACCTTGAGGTTTTTTAAGAAAATCAAGTCACGTAAGATGCTAGCGTACGTGGAACGGTGGAAGAGAAATTTCTTTTTGTATAGTCTTTTTTTTTTTTTTTTTTTTTTTTTTTTTTTGCGGAAGCGTACTACTAGTCTAGCTACTACTATCTTTTGTTGCCAGTTTTCCAATATAATAGGAACAGATAAACTCTTCTTTTGATTTAGATAAATTATATCCGTTACCAAGAAGTAGGTTATTAAATGTGGTCTATTTTTATCTTATATTCAAACTCATTATCTATAACGTTCTAAAGATTGATCATTCATGAGAAGATGTTTTTTGCTTCCCACACTTATCTTCATTTTTGAACTCTAATGGGTAGAGTTCGATCTTTCTTTATAAATAAGAGTGTTAGTTTATAGTTTTTGTCACTTCCTCTCTTTAGAAATGAATAAAAGTTTAGAAAATTTGAGAGAAAGACTTCATGGATTCGAGTTCTTTTACTAATAAAAAAATTAATAATTAATATTTGTTGATATAAAAAAAGATTTAGAAAAATTAAAATTCAATAAGTTTGGAAACGTCCAAATTCTTTTCACCAGTATTTTTTTGACTTGATGGATGATCCATTTAATAGATACAGATATCATCTTGAGATTAAAGGACATAACTAAAAATCTTTGTATTTTTCTTCATTTTATAAATAAAAAAAGATAAATTATTAAAAAGAAAAAAAAATAATCAAAATTCAGTGCACCCCTGTAACGCCAAAAACCGAAGATTGATGAAGATCATCTTCTAACTCAGATGTTGTGGGGGGAACAAACTGAAATCCATGATAGAGTGATGCAAAGACATCATCAAATGACTCAAATATCAACACAATAGAACTTGAAATAAGCAAATTGCCAAATTCAATAGACAAGTCATAGCTTCCAACACCAACATACATTTGACACTTAATGTCAAAATAATCCTTAATAGGATAATTAACTGACAAAATGATCCACGATGCATGTGATATAATATTAAGATTAATTATATTTTACATTAATTAAGACTTTTACTCAATTTTGTTTTATTTATATATTGTTTTGGTGAATGTTGTTATATATATAATTATTAAAAAATGTCACCATAAATTGGTTAGAACGATTATAATAATAATAATAATAACAACTATATGAAAGGAGGCAAAAAAAAAGTAATAAAAGCATATGAAAATGACATATATAATATTAATATATCTTGAAATAAAAAAATAGAACAAACTACTTTTACACCGGTTTATATAACCCACTGCGTGTTAGTTTTGGACTTCAATATTTTTTATCTTATAAATAAATTAGCTTTTTTTTAAAATATTTTTTATGATTCATATATATTTATATAACAGTTAAGTCATCCAATTTTTTTAGTTTTCCATCCGTCTATCCTTTACAAAACTACTTATTTTCAGATACAATTTTTACAAAAAAAATACTTATGTGACTGACAAAGCTTCATCTCACATTACCACATATTCATTTGTATTTTAAATAAATAAAAATAAACATATTAATTCAGTGTTGGAGTTCTTACGCGTTTTCATTTTAAAGTTTTAAACGTCACAAAAATGATCGAAGAAAATTAGAAGAACTAGACAAGAAAAATGATACATTGGCATGCACGAAAAAAAAAATTTAAACTTTTTTTAGCATATAAAGTACTTATTTATTTTTTTAGGAAAAAAAAACTGGATTTAAAAGGATGAGAGAGATACAATAAAACGAGTAAAAGAGGCCGAAGCCGCGTGGGGACCGTTCCATGAAGACGCCAGCACATGCATCATTACGATGTTTACCATTCAAATCCATGACGTGTCCATGTCACTCAATCCCACTTTTCTTTTTCTATTTTAAATAAATTAAGTCCCAACTAAATTTTATTTTAATTTTTTTAATATTTCAAGAGTTTTACACTAGTCGCTTTTAAACATCACAACTTCAAATTTTGATAACTATTGCATGAAAAATAATTAGTGTACACTTTTGTCTATAAAAGTAATAAGTTTTATTGTTTTATTGTTCAAAATTAAGAAGATGCTTCATATAAGTTGATTTTTAAGTGTCAACTTGTTGACAAGTTATATTACTGAATTTCCAGCTTATAAAAAAACTTTAAATAAAGAGTTAGTTTGTGTTAATTTAAAAACTTTCAAGAACTAAAATCAATACACTTGTCATTTTCAGGGATTAAATATGTCAATTCCTTGAAAAATGTCCCCTTTTACATTATGTTTTAATTTTTCTTTACATTTTTATTTATTTATTTCAATTGATAAAATGTTCGGCAACGAGTGAGAAGGAGCAAAACTATAAAAGAATGTTTTCTTAATAAAAAGAAAGGAATTTAAAAAGAAAACAAAAATTGGAAATAAGCGAGACTGTGTATGCATTGAAAGCCCATGTAACTATGTTATGATCTGTTGTAAGCAGTAACACATTGATCTTGTTTATCGAACTTTGGCTGGGTTGAAAAAACACTTTCTCATGACCATAAATTTGGAGACAAATTTGTTATTTGGTTATTCTATGCTTATATACTTCTTATTGTAAAAGGCAGTTAAGTAAAAATAACTTAATAAAAGTTATATACTAAAACAATATAATTTAACGTGATAAATAGTAAACTGCATACTTCTTTCAATTTTTGAAAGAAGTAAGAATTGAGAAATGTTTGTTCCTCTTCTGATCTAAAAAAAGGTGCAAATTTTTTCTTTGAAAAAGTTTACATATAATAAAACTTATACTAAAAGCACTTAAAATATGTATTTATGGATCAGTTTGTTTAAACATAAAAAATAATTTTAAAATAAATATTTTTTAAACAAACATAATTTATTTCTTAAAATAAGTAGAAATTATTTTTTTAAATAGAAATCATTTAAAAAAACACAAAAAAAAAA
>PYAF01004258.1:187382-201902 GCA_007407185.1 Glycine tomentella | reverse complement strand
AGAAATTACTCATTTTATTAATAAATAAACTTAAACAAACTAGTTATTTATATAATAAGATGACTTTTAATTGCAGACTATAATAGAGTTGATATAACTCTTATGATGTAGAAACATATTACAAAATTTTCAAATAAAATTACGCATGTCTCTTTCTTATCTTAAAAGATAGAACATGATAGCTTTCTTTAATTAAAAATGTCAATGTAACGATCACCATCTTCGTTACAAAACATTTGAAAACGTAGATCAAGTCATTTAATAAATAAATAAATAAATATAATATTACAAATCCAAAGATATTATAGAATAATTGAAGTGAATAAAAACAAATTGTCAAATTCATAATAAAAAAGTTAAGAAAGTTTAAATCATAAATAGGATTGTGATAACGTGACAATGTAATCAAAGTCTATATGTAAATTAAGTGCGATATTAGAGTCAAAAATGTAATTTGACACAAGAAGGAGACTTTCTATGTTGGCGTCCATATAAAATGGCAAAAATGCAATTCATAAGGGACCAAAGCTCCCAACAACCTTTGTGACTTGCCATGTGTTCCAAGATATAATCTCCAACTCCAAAACAAAACCTCTTTACATGACACATGTGTATGTGCATAATAAATTCTCTCAGTTTGAGGTGCAAATCCAACTTGGTCATCACTGGTTCTGAGTGATCTTGTTTCAGATCAGGTTTTTTGCTGAGGTGAGAGAGCCTCAGAAACTATTGAACTTCTCCCTTTTTTCCTGGTTTGTATGATTGATTGATATCATGAAGTGTTTGTGCTTCCTAAGTTGATGTCTTGATGATTGTGCTTGCTAAGTTGATGTCTTGATGATTGTGCACCATCTTTTTTCAGGTATCAGAGAGAAAAAAAATATATGATTTTTCCTTCTTTAGTTGTTCTGATTGAGTTTGTGAAAAAGGGTTGTTGTTTGAGTTGATAGTCATGGCATGTTTAACTTTGAGACGTTATTTTTACCTCTTTCTGGTTTATATTTATGTTTTGCCTTTGCTTTTCAATTGTTGTTGGGAAAAAGATTATAAATCTGTGTTTTTCCAGTGTGTTTGAATATGGATTTGAATGCATGCATACCTTCAAGTGGTAGTTTCTAACCAAGGGAAGTGGTAGGTTTAGAACTGTTTCTTATAAACTCTTTTTTTTTTTTCTTTTTGTGTTAATTGAGCTCAAGGTTTAGACTATACTCTTAGAATTGAAAACGATGTACAGCATGAGGGAGCCATTTCTGAAAAACTTAATCTTTTTACTTCTCCATTAAGGATGACTAAAGAAGAAAAAGAAAAAGGGTCTTGCTTCAAGTAGCAGGTGTACCAAAATTCATTATATAGTCTAAAGTTTTATCTTTAGTTTACTTTTTTATTTATTAATTGCATAAATTTGAAAGCATAGAAGCATAAACTGGCTGGTGATTTCCATGAGTAATCAAAGGGTTGCTGTGCTGACAAACTTAAATATTCAAATAGACTGGTAAATTTGCATTTTAATGTGGAGGTTGAGAACTATTTTATTCTGCTCATGTGGATACTGAAAATTATACACTGTCTCTTTTGGTGTGCTGTTTATTTTTATAGCTATATCATGAATCTGGGAAATATAGACTGTTTTGTCAAGAACCTAACCATCTGGTTTTGAAATGCAACCAATCTTAATAAAAACTTCGCATCCCAATTCTTACTATTTTCTGACCTTTATGTGAATAACACATCCATTACGCCTTTACACCTAACCTCAAGGAATAACACATTTGGGCAACAACCACTACATTACATTTTTCAATCAGTATCAATGGAGTGTGTCTTTGTTTTCCTTTTTTAGAGTTTCAGTTATCTTTGTTAACTATCATGTTTGTCTAAATTGTTTTCTTAACCTTCTGCAGAACAACTCAGATTTTCAGTACACTGCTACTGCCAAGCAGAAGTTAAATTAGTGTGGATAATGATTGCCACGCTTGAAGAGTAGAAGCAATAATTCAGCAGTGTTTGTGTCAAAATCTTTTGCAGCTCGAATATATCAAAGAACTGGGCTAGTTCTCAATGCAAACACCTCAGAATCATAAAATTTCTTATGGCTCTGGTGGGTTCTATGTTGAGCCTGTGCAAAATTTGGAGTCATATTGCATACCATCAAGCGAGAACATAGACAATTACTCTTCCTCTGATAACAGCAGCCAAACAACCTACCCTTCAGTCCAAACTTTAGAACAATATTGCACCCTTGAATCTGCTTCCACAGGCAACAGTTTCCCTAGCCAAAATTCTCCACCTGCTCTCAGTTTATCATCTAACAATAGTCTGTTGTCAAAGCTAGAGTCAAACTCATATGTGTTAAGGCCACAGCATTCTCTTGAAATTGCTAGTGGCTCACCCGAGGATGATTCTTATTTGACGCATGACCTTGATGACCTGACACATAAGATAAGAGAGCTGGAAACTGCTATGCGGGAACCTAATGCAGATATGCTAGATATCTACGGTACCGTAATTCCAGAACCTGATGCATTTTTGTTAGAGGCGGAGAAGTGGAAGAAAATGATGGAAATGTCATCTAGAGGGGATTTGAAAGAGATGCTTTATACGTGTGCAAAAGCAATGGCTGTGAATGATATGGAGACAACTGATTGGCTGGTGTCTGAGTTGCGTAAGATGGTGTCCATTTCGGGCAATCCGATTCAGCGATTGGGAGCATACATATTGGAGTCCCTTGTTGCAAGGATCGGCGCTTCAGGAAGCACAATCTACAAATCCTTGAAATGTAGTGAGCCTACTGGTAATGAACTACTTTCATACATGCATGTGCTTTATGAAATTTGTCCGTACTTCAAGTTTGGGTACATGTCGGCAAATGGAGCAATTGCTGAAGCTCTGAGGGAGGAAAGTGAAGTCCACATAGTTGACTTTCAGATTGGCCAGGGAACCCAGTGGGTGAGCCTGATTCAGGCTCTTGCTCGCCGCCCTGTAGGCCCCCCGAAGATCCGAATATCAGGTGTTGATGACTCCTATTCGGCCTATGCCAGGGGAGGAGGGCTTGATATTGTTGGGAAAAGGTTATCCGCACTTGCACAGTCATGTCATGTACCCTTTGAGTTCAATGCTGTAAGAGTACCTGCTAGTGAGGTGCAACTTGAAGACCTTGAACTTCGCCCTTATGAAGCTGTGGCAGTGAACTTTGCCATTAGTCTGCACCATGTGCCAGATGAAAGTGTGAACAGTCACAATCATCGTGACCGATTGTTGAGATTGGCTAAGCGACTGTCTCCTAAGGTGGTGACTTTGGTTGAGCAGGAATTTAGCACCAACAATGCGCCGTTCTTGCAGCGCTTTGTTGAGACAATGAATTACTACTTGGCTGTTTTTGAATCAATCGATACTGTTCTTCCAAGGGAGCACAAAGAGAGGATTAATGTGGAGCAGCATTGTTTGGCTCGTGAAGTTGTCAACTTAATAGCATGTGAAGGAGAAGAAAGAGTTGAACGTCACGAGCTTCTGAATAAGTGGAGAATGCGTTTCACAAAGGCTGGATTTACACCTTATCCATTGAGCTCCGTTATTAATTCTTCAATCAAGGATCTTCTGCAGAGCTACCATGGACACTACACTCTAGAAGAGAGAGATGGTGCACTATTTCTTGGTTGGATGAATCAAGTTCTTGTTGCATCTTGTGCTTGGAGATGAAAATCCTATAACAGTTCATTTTTGTTACTCCAGGCTTCTAGTTAGGTTATGTATCATCCTTAACTTCATACAATTTCTCCTCATTTCATAGTCAAATTACTGTTTTGTAAGAGAGCTTCCTTAATCTTTATGTCAGCAATGTAAGTAATATCAAGAAAGACTATATATCCTGAAATTTTATGAGGTGTATTTTCGAACATGTAATGCTTACCAAAGATCAGAGTGATTCCAATCTATAACTGCAAAGCATGTAAGATGAAATCTATTGCAAAACAATGAGTATGAAACTTCTATTTCTTAGCTCTTACTACAGTTCCATTTTCTAAGCTTAATTGCATTTCTCCTAAACTCAGAGCCTTCATATTCACCAGTACCACTGCAGCACTAGCAATTATCTTACAAACCCTCTCACTGTTCCTTATATTCTTTACTCTTCTGGTAACTTTACACACTAATCTCCGTGCTACTTGAATTTAATTGAATATGGGTATATTCTAACTTGAAAATGAATTGAATTATTTGGCATTAGTAACTACAAGATGAATCTACAGAGGATTTATAAGCTTTCTTCATAGATTTCCTTTGGCAGCATCAATTTTTGCCATAGAACCATTTGATATTGGGATCTCCAATACTAACTGCTGTCAAAGTTTTGCAATTACCAGGACTAGTTAGCAGCACAGATAGTGAAGACAAGGATAAAAACTGTTTCAAGAATGTGTACAGGGCTAACTGTTTCTTCTAAATATTCTATTGCATGACCTGAACTTTCTGATTAAATTATCTACCACACTCATGTTTCACAACTCACTCAATATCTTGAAACGTTGAGGTTTGTTGCTAGATAACCCCATTAGTTAGCCTTATAGGATACCACACGAATAAGGAGATGTAGATCCTCGAAATGTGGGAGCTCTACTTTTTCTAATAAAAATACGTGGTGTTCCATAACAATGAGGGTGTCACCTCCAAGAATTCTTATGCTCAAGTCAGCAAGGGTCTGAGTCAAGAGATGAGGGATGAAGCAAGGGTATGAGTCAAGAGGTGAGGGATGAAGAGATGCATAACTTTTGCTGGTGATGGAGAATATTTATTGGTCTTTCCTTTAACCTTAGCTAAGGGGTGATGAGAATAATTTGTTATCTGATTGGGAGGTTATATGATAAGCAGGCAGATAAGGAAATTTAAATATCTGGATCCTCCCAAATTTGTGGAGGGAAGTTAGTGCATTTTTGTTTTGCCCTTAGAAATGTTGTGTTGCGTTTCAATGCAGATCTAACGAATGAACGGAGAAGGGTGGAGATCCGTTGGCCAACGTACGTTTGTTGCCCCACCAATGGATTCCAAAACATACCTTTAGCATTTGGTTTGTTCAGGTTATATGCTACAAGGGCTTAACTTTCTGAACCTAAGATGGATCTAGGCTAAGCCAGGTTTGAAACACAAGGTTTTACTATTGAGTACATAAGTCACTTGGTAAGGAGAAAATGGATTGCATGCGGTCACACGCATTCATAAATCAGACATTGGATGAAGATCGAACAGTTTGTATTTTAAATGTGTATGTTAAGTCAAATTAATGAAATGATACAAGTCCAAGTGAATAAAAAGAAAAAAAAAAAAAAAAAAACCAGGTTCTACCATATATATTGTGAGCCTTGAAGTCACAGATGTATTGTGGGGTAAATGAAAGTACAAGAAGCAAATAATTTACAGTGAAACCGTGTTGTTGAGCCTAGAAATAACTGTACGGTAGCCAGAGTTTTCCATTGGATGATCATTGACTCATTGTCTGTGATCATATTCTTCTTTTTCTGAAACTTAACTATTTATTTGCTGTATGTTTCTGGCTTCCTAGGAAACATAGCACGTATGGATTGAAATATATTATCACAAAGGAATGGCTTAGTCAAATTAGTTGTCCCCTAGAGTACAAAGATTTCTCTGAGACAAAAACAAAACATCACAGACTTGTCTCTCCGAGACAAGTGCCTACTTTTTTGACTATTTGGTTTAAATACAAGACTTATATTTTCAATAGTGTTACTGTCTTCAGTTGATTTAAATTCAGTAGTAACATTTCATGCCTTTTAGTTACAATAGCAATATGACATGAGCTAGAAGCCAAGAACACATTACTTACAAAGTATTTATATTAATTCCTTTTAAAGCCATATCTAAAACAAGACACAAGATACCAACTCTTACTGTCTGCAGTGCACCGCTTGGTCTGAAAAGTTACCCCACAAATCAATGACACTGAAACATTGTTGTGACCTTTTTGACCATGAGTTATTTCATTGAGCATTAATTTTTACATTTACATATATTTGTAGCAAATGAAAGAATTCAAACAATCAAACTATTTATTTTCTTTTCTTTTTTGAGGAAAAGAATAAAAGAAAATTTTGCACTCTCAGACTTTCAGTGGCTTTTCCGCAACTTGTGCTATTTATCGCATCTGAACCTGTAGATTCAAGTTTTATTCAATCTACAGTGACTTTTAAGTGTGTTTAGGTAAGCATTTATGAAATTTATGAAATTGATTTTGCAAAATTAATTTTAAAGTAAAGTCAGAAGTGATTAATGTTTGAAATCTTTATTCTAATAACCAAATTAGCAGTGAAACTGAAAAAAAAAATTGCATCCAGTATAAACTATCTTAAGTTACTTCAAGTACAAATCAATGTTAAATCTAAAATCAATTAATCAACGTGAATTCATGAAATATGACATGTAAACATTTATCTAAACTCGCACTAACATGAATCCAAACCCAAATCAATTTTAAATCCATAATCAATCCATCAACATGAAATGAAACTAAACATGTAAATATTGATCCAAATTCACATGTTTTATACCCATGTTTTAATCTACATTTTCAAACAAACAATCCACTTCTGGCCAAAATTTAGTGAGGGTAGCTTCTGCGTCTCTTTTGGATTTGACTTGAGTTCAAAACATGTATTATACCACAAGTATTCGCTTCACAGTGAATAGTATGCACAAAATAGTCTTGGAAATCAAACGTGTACAGCTTCAGTGTTAACTCGTTCTTTCCATCGAATTCCACTAATATCAAACACAATAAATAAAACCAACTTCTTTTGTCATGCGGGGTATGTATGCCTTTAAACCACGGCTGAGCAACTCGGGCAACCATGAATTTACAGTAATCCTATGGAATTAAATCCAAGAGTTCAAGAACAGGCTAGAAGCTACTTCTTATAAATAGTTGAATCCAAACACTTTTACAAGGTTTTTGCTGAAGCAACTTTGGTATAAGCTTCATATTTGTACAGAAGAAATCTGTATATAAATTATACAAACATCAATTAGATTTAAGAGTCCACCTGAAGGGGCACAGCTACTGCTAATTCTGCTAAAGAGCAGCTCTTATCATATAAAGATATGAACATAAAAGAACTCAGCATTTCCAAAGAGAAAATGAGGAGCTATGCCTATAAAGCTTTACCCGCCAAAAAAGAAAAGGCAAAATGGAACTCAGAATTTCATTTTATTTAATTTTTTGTTTTACAAACAATTTCAAGGACCCATTAGTATTCTCCCTATGTTCTGAGGGCAAGGATAAGAAGAATGGTTTAAAGATGGACCATCACTTGGATTTTCTTTAGAACCATATGGGTTAGAGTTGTTATTTAGAACACCAAAGTACCCCGGCGCCGTCGTAGTATGAACGAACTTGAAATTGGAATTGCTGGTTTGAGTTT
This sequence comes from Glycine tomentella, assembly GCA_007407185.1. Taxonomy (NCBI): domain Eukaryota; kingdom Viridiplantae; phylum Streptophyta; class Magnoliopsida; order Fabales; family Fabaceae; genus Glycine; species Glycine tomentella. Next base: position 194,472 of record PYAF01004258.1, on the reverse strand, counting down.
GACTATCCCCAAATTCAGAAAGTATCATTCTTCCTTGACTGTTTGATGTGTTTTCGGCAGCTGGGCTAATTCCCATCCCAAGGTCAAGGCTGATGGTATCACTTTCTTCAGGCCTAACTCTTGTCTGTCCACTTGCACTTGCTGGTCCTGCCATGTCATGGCAACTATTCCTTGCAGTTGGTACATCATGATTGTGTTTCCCCTCATACGTGGTAATCACAGCTTTTGGATCATGAGATGCCCTCTCCACGTGTTTTCTAACGGGGCAACCGGTGTTCGTGCATTTGTAATAACTCCTGAATAATAAAGTGAGCATTATAAGAAACAAGATTACATAAAAATATGTAGCACCACATTGTTGTCAAATAGCCAAAAAAACTCAGTTGACCAGCCAACCTCATCAAGGTTCTATGTACACATATTTCATTTACATTCCATGTTTTGAAGTTCTAGCCAAAAAAACAACATACGATTACACAACAGAGGAAACACAAGATTAAACACTATAGTGTTGACAGCCATAGAAAGGTATGAGATTTGAGATGCATGAAAGGAGTAGCACTAGCATCCAGTTTGCATCTGCAATCTTACAGGTCATTCCTAGGACAACTATTACACCACCAAAACTGGCAGAACATAATATAGTTCGATATATAAATACTTCCTCCCAAGTGCCGGGCAGATTCAGAAAATTACATCAACATTAAAACAACAGACCTTATTGTAAAATTGGGGTCAACTATGTCAATCCTTAATAAAAACTAATAGGAAGTCCAGACAGTTGGGTTGAGATAATCAATACTTGTTTCAGTTGGGGGCACAAGCTTATAAGGAATGCATGTTTTCAGACAACGAGAAAATTACAGCTAATATTTCATTTCCAATATCATGACGAAGAAAAGAACAACAATATTTGGCTAACATGACGGCTTACAGTGAAGGAAAAAACATTATAACATGTAAATCCTAAAATCTTGATAATTATTAGATAGTACAAAGCCTTCATTTCCAATCATGCAAACCAGTGGATATCATACTGCCTTTACTTTTCCCCTAAATTGCCTTATAACTTACTAGTAGTCTACAATCATGACCATACTAACATTGATATATTTTCTCGGGGAGCATAGGAGCATCAACACATTCATCCACACGTTCTTGATATCCAAGTATCTAACAGTATACTATTAATGTCGCATGAACCTCTCAGTTGACATTTCTTTGCACATTCTTAGTAATAATGCTCTTACAATCAATTTGCTTCCTTAAACATAATGTATTTGACCATTATTACAATTTCTTTTTAACCCACCATCACCAACTTTCCTTAATGTAAATACCATGCTGGTATATAACATCAATATCCCTCACACCAACATACTACTACTGTAATTTTGCAATTATTTCATATTTGAATTTCATGAGTCGAAGAGAACAATACAATCTCCTTAATGAAATATTCAAAATGCTTTGGAATAAATCTGTTAAGCAGATTTACAGTTTAGAATATGCATCATTTCAGAATATATTATAGTAACTACTCTCTTTCCTATTCTAGAATATATTATAATACATCATTCCTCTGCGTGAGATGAGGTTGGAGGTTGTCTAACCCTTCTTTACAGTAAGCAAACCACTAAAATAGTTTAATAATATACATGCCAAAACAGCCTTTGATAAATAACATCTATTCAAATTTCAATTGGATATCATCAATTTTGATTATGCTGTATAGTCATCAATGAGAGGACATACCTAGGGTTAGGATTGCCTCTCACCACCTTCTGCCCATACTTGCGCCAGCGGTAGCCATCATCCAAGATATCAACCTCACTCAGAGTTTGTACAACAACACGTGGCTCCCGGATAGGCTTAACTACAGGAGTGATGTCAGCAATTCCGAGGTCCATTTTTCTGCTCAACAAAAACTTGTGATCATCAGTAATTATACATAAGCAGCAGAAAGAAACTTAGAGCTTTGGGAGAAATTGTCAAACCTTCGCTTTGAGAAGGGATCATCATCATCAACCTCATCATTATTCTGGTTTGACAAAACCCCCGAACCATCTAGATAACCATCATTTGTTGCTACAGGCGATAACTCTGGTTTACCGTCAGGCTCAGCCAGGTGAGACCCCTGGCCACACATATTGGATCCTTTGTCTACAATTCAAGAATTAGAAGAAAAAGAAAGCCACATTATTTAGTTTACATTAAGTAGGAATAAAATGGAATCAATAAGAAGCATCTAGCAGGTATTACCATCTCGGCTAGCCAAAGAAGCTTTATCAGATCTGTCTTCTTGCACAGACATTATAGTTCCAGCAGAGTAACGGCGGTTTGGTTGAGGTTTAGGATGCTCATGTGTTCCCTTGTAAATTATCTCAGTGATTTGCCCATCATGGGAGCGTTCAAATAGTTTCTTAACTTCACAGTTAGGATGTGTACATTTGTAATAACTGCGTGGAAATTCACTTCCTTTAACATGTTTTTGCCCATATTTTCTCCAGTTGTATCCATCATCAGATACTCGCTCAGCTGCAACGGTAAGTCCACTACCTCTATTGTCAACTTGTGATGCTTGAAGCCCAGTTGTTATGTTGCTCCTAGGGTTCAATTCATCCAAATCACCTTCAACACGGGCATTAGCTCCTGAGCAATCCATTTGAACAGGTGATGATAGACTTAATTCATTTGAAGGGGATGCTGACTCATTTTTTACTAAGGCTGATGAATCAAAAGCTTGAGCTTTTCCTTGACCGTCTATTTGAGTAGATTTTTCACTTGCCTGGTGGTCAAAGTCTGCGGGAACCTTAAATAAGTGAACAGCATTGAGTAAGTACCATGCAACCAGTAATCGTCAAAACAACATTAATCAAAGCCTGAAACATGACAACCAAATCTGTTTCTAGGTAACACTTTTAAACCCATGTGCATCCCCCAGCCCTAATAGTTAAAAGATTATAATACTTAGGGACTGATTTAGTCTGGTATGACAAAGTGATGAGTAGCAGCAATATATTTAACTACTTATCCTATCCTGTTGACACAGTGAACAGATATATTCATCAGTTTTACTAGCAGTAACATCAAGTAATTCATTACCATATTTGATCTATTGTGTGGTTTAAACTCAAAGAAGCTGGGTTTTCTCTCATCAACGGTATTGCTATTGAAGCACACAGTGGTTACAGGAAATGTAGCATATGCAGCAGAAGTCATGGAACCATATGCTGTTTGATGAAGCAAAGAAAGGGATCCTGTAGTCGGTGAAGGTTCCACCTGCAGGGTATACAAGAAAGTAATATATAATCTACAGCCCTCTAAGTTGGCAATTGCTGAAGCAAAAGAACAATCATAAAATCAAATATATAAACATATACACTTAAAAAATAAATTCTCAGAGCAACGAAATGAAAAAAGCCGGAAAAAATAACAGGAAGTTTCAGTAAAAAACAGTAGCCAATGGACCATGAATAATAACAGACAGAAAGTACGTATGCAATAATCTGAGTTAACCACAAAAACGAGCAGATTTATCAGCTATTTGTGCAGAGAGACCCAATTCCAATTGAGCAAATACAAATTTCATGATTTTCTATTCACGATAACATTGCATGCTGTTCATTTAGAGTTTATACGACATGATAGCCCAGTGCATCATGAAATGTGGAAGTTATATAAACACAACTCAGAAAAGCCATTCCCACGTCAATATTGCACAACATTCTGCACAAATTAGGACCACCCACACTATTACATCAAGATTTTACAAAATCTTGATGTATTCTTGTACTTTCACAAAAAAAAAAAAAAAAAAAAAAAATCTTGACCCACAATCTTTCTGACATTCCTCATGCTATTCCCATGTCAAGCCATACAGAACTAAAATGGATCCACTAATCCTTGGCAATGCATTTATTCTTTTGTTCCACATATACAAATAGGGAAAAGGAAAAGTATTTACCGTAAAACCTGTAATGCAACACCGTTGAAAACAAAAAGGGAAAACACCGACGACGCAAAAGGAAGATTCAGTATGTGAAAAAACAACACTGACGCAAAAGAAAATGAGAATGCTGAGAGATCCTAATAAGAGAGAGCCATATTCCAACACAACACCGTATTGAGCATAAAGCAAAGAATACAGAATTCAATAAGAGCAAGCATCAGAATCTCACGGTCCCAACCACCCATATAATAAAATCTATCAAAGTGAAAAAGATCAAACACAAAAAATGGGCCAACCCTAATTACAAAAAATAAATTAAAATAATTAAAAAGCAAAACAAAATTAGCCTTAGCCACCAGATTAAATAAGCACATATACTCACTCTGTCACACACACATCGAATTTTCCATGAAACAAACAGCATCTTCAATTCATCAACATTTAATCACACCATTTTTTATAATACATATATATATATATATATATATATATATTACTTCCAAAGCATAATACTGGCCCATATGCCCCATTTGGATGCCCTTGGCATTTACATGAAAATCACACCGAAAAGAACAATTTTTTTATACGCCACTCACAGTGGATGGACTTCAACTCACTCGGGTCAAGTAAAAACATTTAAACACACCTTTGACCAAGTTCAACTCAAAAAGAAATTTAAAAAAAAAAAAAAAAAAAAAACACCCAGAAATAAAAATCACATTTTGCCAACGAATTCACTTACCCATTTCTTTCTTTATTCTTTTTCGGAGCAATTTAACGGATCAAACCCGAACCTTGAACCCAGCCCCAAAAATGAGAAACCCTAGAAAATTAAAAAAAATTGAAGGCAATCATTGACTACTGAGTACTAACCTTCATGTTGGAGAGCAGCACCGGCGACTCGAGAAACGACGTCGGACTGAGCCCCGGCGAAATCGTGACGCACGGCGAGCGCGAGATCGGGAGCTTCGCCGGCGACATGAGCTTGTACCTTGCTCCCGCGGTGGCCGGAGCTGCGTCGGCTGCGGAATTGGGCCGATTCGGATCGTCGGAGAGGGCTTCGCCGGCGTCCATTGGGGTGTAGAGAGAGAAAGTGTCTCTCTGTGTGAAAGAGAGAGAGGGGGGGGGGGGTGGTTGAATCAAAGGAGAAGAAGAAGATGGAGGTCGAGAGGGAAGGGCAAAAGCGTCATTTCATGGGAAGGGTGTGTGTGTGAAATGTTAATGTAGATAGTGAGACTTAGTTTGACTTGTAAGGATGGATCTCTCATCTCTCTCTGAAACTGAATTGTTAATCCGTGTTGTGTTGTGTCATTGGGTTTTCATTTTAAACGTTTTCTCTGTCATTCTTTCTTCTCTTCCTCTCTTTCTCTTTCTCTTTCTCTTTCAACTCCACCCCCCACGTTATACAACTGTGATAATAACATATTTCTTAGTAGTAGTGCTAACAAGATAGTACTTTTTAAAGTATTATTTTATTAGAAAAAAAATATACACTAATCATCCCATTATAATTTATCATATATAATAAATTTATTAATTTTTAAAATAATAAATTTTAAAATAATTTAAACCATAATTGATAATTAGATAATATTATAAATTTGTTGTACATCCATCATCCATCATATTACATAAGTATTAAACTCTTCTTTTTATATATATATATATATAGGAATAATGAAAATTATAAAATTAAAAGAGATAAAATCATTGAATAAGACATGAGACTCATTAAATTTTGTAATTTTTTATAAATTTTAATCAAAAGATTGTGTTAAATAAAATTAACCTTATTAAATAGATGAAAGAGAATAATACTAATATTAAATTCAAAACTAAAATAATATTTATTAAAAAATATTGATGAAAATTAATTAATGTTATATTTAAAAGACAAATATAATACTTATTTTGTAATAAAAAAAATTTATTAAATGATATACTTATTTTAGGAGTAATGTAGTAAAATATTACTACATACACAATTTAATGCATTTTAATATCGTACAATTTGATGCATCTTAGTATTTTTTTTTTTATTTGATGAAACTCACGTGTGATTATGTAATTTTTAATGATTTTAATTAATAATAATAAATGTTTTTTCTTAAGTCACAAGTATTTTTCATTAAAAATAACCCTCAAATCATACACATTTAGTTAAACTGAAATAATTCCATACTAATGAATTTAAGTATTTGGTGATATAAAAAAAAATGCTTTGAAAGAGTATATTAAAAAATGTATGAAGAACATCTTTCTTTTCACAATAGAGTTTAATATCCTACAACAAATGATACAAGTGAGTAATAATTTGTTAGGACTAAAACTAAAGAAAAAAAATTAGAAGAAAAAATAAAATAAAAATTTAAATTATAAGAATTAAAAAAAGTATTAAAATAACTTTAAATATTACAACTGATAATTATATTCGATGTTATTCATAATTCAGAAGATATTCTTTAAGAGTATAATAATATATATTAGAAATTAATATATTAAAAATAGTCTATATTTCTAATATTTTTTATACATATATTTGATAAAATTAGATGAAAAACTGGTTGAAAGTTGAAAAGTTAGTCGGAAGTTGAAAACTTAAGTTGAAAGATGATAACTAGAAGTTGAAAATTAGCTTATTAAATTATACATGTTAAGTAAAACTAATTTTTGAAGTAGTTGAAAAATGTAAAATAATTGAAAATAATATAATCATGATTTAATTAAAAAGGGTAAGCAAGAAATTTGATAAATTTACTAAGAATAAAAATGAAAGAAAATATAAAAAAAATAATTAAAAGTTAAAAGTTAACATTTTAATATACGTTACTTCAAATAGTGTTTCAAAAATGTTAGAAATGATTGAGTCACTAAAAAAAATTATTTACCAAACAACCAAATAAAAATTTTAACTAACAAAAAGAAGTTAGTAACTAACTAAAATTTCTTGATAAACATATAAAAAGACTATATTTCTAATATTTAGGATAAAAAAAACTGCACTCATTGTTTATTATAAGAAGGACTTAAAGTAGTATTATTGTGCATTAATTGTATTTAGGATAACATACAACCTATATGATTTTATGAATTTTAAAAAAATTAATGTGCATTGATTGTACTATTTAGTTGATTATA
>PYAF01004258.1:170845-185958 GCA_007407185.1 Glycine tomentella | reverse complement strand
TATTCAAGAAGATAAAGTTTTCTTCAGAAATTACACCTTAATCAAGAAAAATGAATTTCTTAGTATTCCATAGTTAGTTCAAAGTATACAATTACGCTGGAAAATTATAATTATAAAACATTTTTAAAAACATTAACTATACTTCAACGGGGAAAAATCATATAACTTTAAAGAGAAAATGAACTATGCAATGATAGTCTAAAAAGTTTTAAATAATTATTTAATCACAATTCATTATATTGTTAAATTTATTAACTTTTAAAATAGTTATCTAAAAAAATTCAAATGATGATTTATAATTAAATGATAATTTAGGAATATATAGTCATTAAACTCAACTTTAAATATAAAAATGTAGAATTTTTGTAATGATAGTTTGACATGAAAGAGAAGGAAAAAGGGTTTGTGTCGATTGAACTTTAGACTTTTTAAAAAGTAATGTGGTAGACGATTTTGTCAAGGAATGGTTTCACTGTTGGACAAAGATTTCATAACAAAATTATTCTTTATCTTTTCTTTCCTCTTTTGTTGTTCTTGCTAGCTCTTCTTAAAATCTGTCGAGAAATAAATAAAAAATTGTTCTTTTGATTATCTGATTTTCTGGGCTAGGTAAGATTTGAAAGGGAAAAGGGGTGTGACAAGTACCAACTCTATGTTACTCTTTACCACACAAAAAAGAGTTTGAATGATTGGTGCTGAACAGCAAATCAAATCCCTTTCTGCAAGTTGGAAGTTAAGGCCACACCAAAATTGGTTCCACAAAGGGATAGATTCAAATAATTTATCAACATGGGTAGGAGGGTCAAGCTCAAGCAATCAGATCTTAATGCATGATTGTTTTCTTTGTTATTTGTTTATTCATTTTATATTCTTTTTAACAAAACCTCAATTTCATCCCTAAAGTATTACTCTCCGTCCTAAATAGTTTCAAATTTAAAAATACATATACAAATAATCTTTCAACTATTAAATATAATGCTAAGTAATTCTTCAAATATTGAAATATCTTCTAAATCAGTCCCTGAACTTTAGTAAAAATATATTAATTTAAGGACTAAACTAATGAATATTCAATATTTTGATTATTAATATAATTTTATTACTTTAGGGACTACTAACAAGAGAAAATATTATTTAAAAGATGAGTGGTTTGTTCATAATTTTTTTTTTTTATATTTGTTGTCTATATTATTTGAACTTTGGTCTCTAGACTACAAATCAAATCAACCAAGCTATATTATCGTCGGCACCCCCTTGTATGATAAGTGTTACAACATACAAACAAGTGACCCATGAGTGAAGTTGGAAGATGATTAAATAGATTGAACCAAAACTGGTTCACTATAGTAATTCAGGAGGCTTTTGGTGGGGTTGAGAGAGAAACAATGAAGTTGCGACTTTGGACATTGATTACAATTTTTATTGCGTCTATATGGGGCAATTTTTGACCCCTCCTTTCAAATTTGGATATTAATTCAACCTTCTGTCACAATAAATAATGGAATGTTGTCAGTTTCCATGGATATGCCATAAAATAAAAAATTGGAAAGAGTAAGTTTTGATATGTTGGTCTCATCACCCTTTTGAATCACTTATTTATTTATCATGTAGAAAATAGCAAGTTGTCAAAAAGTGGTTAAGAAGATAATTTTTGGTCCTCATTAATATAATGGCTTATAGGCTTTAATAAAACATGGTCTAGGAAAGGGTAAGCTAAGCTATGTATTACCTGAGAGAGAAAATGAAAAAGAAGGGTGTACTTATGCCTATGATTAGGCGAAGATAAAGGAAAACAACCGAAAATCTAGGCCTTTAACGGCTTGAGAAGTGGTTAGAGTATAATTCTGCTTTCTTTTCTAATTCTTTACCACTTTTTTAATAGGGTATGAGGGTATCTCTTTTCTTCCTTGATGAATTGTACTAATATTAAAATGTGTCACATTCAATGCAATTGCATATGATACATTATATTTTTATCCAGAGTTGCCTCCGTTCTCCTTCCCTCCCTCCGGTCTTTTCTATATTACTATTTAATAAACTTAAAGCATGAATCACTCATGTACCATAATAGTGCTAAACTACCTGCAATTTGTCTTGTTTTATTTAAAAGCTTATGTGCACTGAATATGTAAGATCAATAAAATTATCATATTAATGGAACTTTTATTGCAGGATTTTGATGTCATATTATAAAGAAATGTGATCTGCTAAAAGCATTATTACATATTGCAATTCTATAGAGGTAAATTCAACCATGACTTGAATAGATAGAGAGCCTGTCTCAAACTAAACGTATAATGTGAAGTTTGATCAAACTGCAAGCCAAATTATATATTATCAAATTAGATTTTTAACTCTTATAGTAAGAGATTTTTTTTTAGATAGTAAAGTAAAAAAGTTATAGTCTAATTGGTAGGGGTTAAGGTAGATTGCATGAGGTCCTAAAATCAAATTTCACTGTCGTCATTACTTAGCCATGTTACTTCTTTTTATATTGAGTAATTAATTTCATCTTAAATTTAAGTAAAATATAATTTTTTTACACTATCATCCAATCATATATTATCTTGTATAATAAGTTTATTAACATTTAAATAACTATATTTAAAGTCATCTAGGTGATGATTTGCAATTGGTTTGATAATATAACATATTTTACATTAACAATGCATAATAATTATTTTTATTTATAATTTTTATTCCTTTTAAATATTATTTCTTAATTTAATTTTAATTTGAGTTAAATTTTAAATCTCGATGCATGTCTTATCTTTCTTTTATAGATGAACTTAATTTTGAAAATATAGTAATATTAATCAAACATAATTTGAATTTGTTTTTTAATTTCAAAATTTGAAATTTACAACAATTCTTCTTATAGAGATAGATGGTGTAATGCATTTTTTCGTTAAAAGAAAATGTCAACGTAATATATAGGAGTGTTAGAGTAATAGATTTCAAATACTAAATAAAGAAGACTAATGTAAAGATAAAAGTAAAGAAAAATAGCAGTGACCTACCTTTACTTTATGAGCATGATCTAACCTAGACTTAGGTGAATAAACTATAAACTCCCAACAAATGAACAAGTTACATATAAAATTTTAAATCTAATCATAAACATACTAAACCTTTTTTTTTAATAATAGTTTAATCATCTTCAGCCAGTTAGGTAAAACTGAATTTCAATAATTCAATAATGTTGTCGATGAATATATCAGCCCATCTTTTCTTATACAATAAATTTTTGAACGACTCAACATTCTTCCTTTATCTAAGATGAGTTTTTAGATGTGATCTGATCCACTAACATGTCAGTACATTATTAAGAGATTGAAACATTATAGATAAGTCGTAATAATCAATTTTCTTTCATAATTGTATGCCGCAATATATTGAGTGTAGAGGAAGACTGTCGCCATGAATGCATGTTCGGTCCCAATACAATTTTAAAATATGCATAGTTTATATTATGTTGTCATGGTGATTGCAGGGAAATGTCTAATCACGTCAAGTACATAAATAACTGTGACTTTATAATGTCGTGAAGCAATTCATCCCCAATTACTACAAGTTGGTGATAAGCCATTCATTTTTTTATAGATAACTTGTCCATTTTCTTCTGAATGAATGAAATTCTCAGCTCTCACTAGTAAAATTTTTTGGAACACATTGAGAATATGTCACAATAATCAATGAAAACAAGGTCTCTCACTGGTTACATCACAGGAAAAAAGGTTGTGGTTTTTTAAAAGGTGAGAGGCACAATCTATACAAGAAGTAGTAATACATACAAATCCTTTCATAGGTAAAAACACTTCATAGGTAGAACAGTGACATGTTTCTCCAATACATTTACTTTCTAAGTAGTGTAAAACTCGACCCATATCTTTTAATATATCTACTAGTAACTTCCTCCCGTTAGAAGCACCTCAAATGATTATAGCTTCACCGTAGGACTAACAAAAACAACTTGTGCAGAAATTGATAACAGAGCACTAGTAGTATTCATCTAGAAAAAAGTAAATAACTTGTTTGATGTAAAAAAACAATTTACTATTATTCAATTACAAACTGACAAGTATGATAAATTTACTACTTTTACAATAACTATTTTAAAAATCATAGCAAAGATCATTTTTGATCGAGTCCAAAAAATTTACATTGACAGAAGTACATATCTCATTGTTCAGAGGTTCCTTGTTATGCAAAGATAAGAAGGAGATATTTTGTACACAACCTTATTCTTACATATGTAAAAAGACTGTTTCCAGATTCAAACTCATGACCAACAAGTTAATCATAATCATTCTTATCGACCTTGATAGTAAAATTTACTGTCATTGATGTTCTTTACTGGTTTCATCAGCTTGAGTAACTTAAGTTTATTTCTTTCTACCTTTTCATGTCACTTCCTATGGATTCAAAATCAAGGGTTGCCACTGCCACCCCATGGTTTATCAATTTATGACCGATGGGAACCCACAGGTCCCAATTTGGGCTGTTTTTTCACAAAAAAGAGACCTCAACAATTATAGACCAAAGCATGCATAACGTGTTTTGCCCAAAAATTATTACAAAAAAAAAAAAAGCACATATATCATGATCCAACTACATATCCCCAGCACTGAAGACAACTAACATCAATTCATCTTCCACTACAAAATACAAAAGCTACCAGTAGCTCAATTTGAATTAGTTTTAGTCAAAATGAAGCAACCCATAAATTTATGTTTGATGCCAGCAATTAAATTGTCGATCGATAGACAATGAGACATAGTTCGAACAGTACAAACCATGAGACTTAACAAGGACCCTTCACCATTAAAAGCTGTGAAATAAACACATGATACAAAAAAGTAGAATACAAATGCAATTGTATACAATGTCAAGTTGGTTTTGAATTTTATACAAGACTATTAAATAGCCAAAACATAGAAACAAGAGACGAGAATCTGCACTACATATCAGTCTTGTAAGAGAATTCTAATAAATAAGACTGATGATGAAAAGAAAAAAGAAAAGACATGAGTAGAAAGATAAAATTAATGGAAAAATTACAATACAATGCATCTGGCCTTTGCCATCCAATATGGATAGTGCATTATGATTTATGAATCAATGCAATTCCCCCAAGCCTAATGTTAGAGCTAAAATGTTTTTGGATAGTAGAGATTGATTGTCTTCATTCAATTTTTCATCCAATTGTCAATATTAACAATAAAAGCCTCTAAATATGATGGTCTTCATTCAATTTTTCAGACTGGGACATAAAAAATTTGCCTGTTTTATCAAACTTCACATGGGTTGTAATAGGCATTAGCCAACAGCCAATGAAAACTTTTTGAATCTTTCATGATATGGAATAAACAGAAAATCAACTACAATTGTAGAACACTTGAGACCATATGATGAAAATCCTGTAATAAAGACTTGTTCTATATGGTTTTATTGAAAATTTGATAGTTAATAAAAACCAATGATGACTGATCCATGTAACAGACCCACCTAGTACTAGTAGGATACAATTTGGTTGTTGACATTGGTCACGAACTCCTCACCCCCAAAATAATCACATGAATATCAACAGACTTGTTTAATAACTCATCATACACACTTGAAACTACAACTTTGTAAAGATTATATTCAAGAAAACTTTAGCTCTCCAAATCCTGTCCAAGTCCCATTGCTTACTCAAAACAACAAAGCCTAGGAAATAGAGAAGAAAGAGAGAATGAGAAAACTCATGACCATGATTAACCTAGAAATAATTTTATAGATACAATTAAGAAGTGATTCAAGTAATTAAAATTGTAACAGTAAACATTCCCTCACAATTCTTAATTACCGAATCTACTTCTTGTCCTACAATCATGGTCAATGGCGCAAAGTTGCAAACTAGCTTTTGATAACTAAGCAGTCAAGGTGTAAAGTCAGGGAGACACTAGTGTATCAACCCTCCAGTTCAGTACTGGCAAATTAAGTGAATTATTGATCTATTGAGGATAATAAGATGCTTGGTAATAATGGTGCCGACCAATCCCACCATAAGTAGAGGCTCTATCATAATAACCACCAGTTTGCACATGCGGCTCTGACGAGCTAAGATGAGAACCACCAAGACTGGGGTTGCCACTGAGACCCATTGGGACACCATCATGACCATAAGGCCCAGCTGAAGGACCTGCATAAGGAGGAACATTTGGGGTAGGAGCCACCATGCCAAATGGCATGGCTGGCGAGCTCATGTATGGATTTGGATGCTCTGGAAACAAACCTGATGGATGGACAAGAGGTTGCTGGTAGTGGTGTATATTTGAATTGACATTATTGACATTCTTGAGGATAGCTGCAGATCCAACTGGTGCTGATGCTCGAGGACGCTTGTTCCCAGTCTGCTGTGGCTGCTTCTGCATATTTCTCTTTTGCTGCTGTTGTTGCTGTTTATGCTGATGAGGCTTTGCAGCAGGAGTTGGTGCAGCACGTTTATTATTTGTCTTCTGCCTCTTTAATTGCTCTATATGCTGCTCCAGGCTCGCTAGTGGGTATTCAGATTCAAGCTTATAACTCTCAATAGTCTTGATTACGGTTCTCAGTGTATTAATTTCTCTTGATGTACTCTCATTCTGCAAAAATACCTTAATAAATATAGGGTTTAGGGCACCATGCATTGGGTTTATTAATCAAGGTGACACTTACCAATGACTTTCCTTCCTGGAAAAGTCTTTTACCAAGTTTCTTAGCTTCTTCTACACAAGCTTTCAAAATAGGAACAGGTGAAATCCTGTCAGCAAGATTAAACTCAAGAATATACTTGACAGCCGGAATATGTTTGTCCTTATCTATAAGTTTTTGAACAATATCTGCAAACCACAAACGCCTTGTGTTAGCAAGAAAACTAATTTAAGAGGGTAACACTATAAATTAAGCATCATTTGTCTATAATATATTATAAGAGAAACATAAAAGTGATAAAACTCTTACATCATCGTAAATTAACGAAAATTCATTCTTGTTCCTATTACCTACACCACTAGTGCCTCCACTCGCATGCATGCCACATGCATGTGTGTGATTGTGCATATGCTAGCCTCCTTACTTGTATATACAGTTTAGCATCCTCTACATGGACAAAAACTGAATCAATTTGGAAACATACAAATTTTTACATAGAGAGATAAATACTAGGCAAATTTTACAGTTTTCAATTTTTTTTTTGTTGTTACATAAAACTACGTTTTTACCTGTGAAACTTGTGTTGTTTCCAGCTAAAAGAATGAAATTTTTGTCCTTTTTTAAAAATTGGAGGATGCTAACATCCACATTAAAGGAGGAGGTACACTACACACCTAACATTTTACCAAATCTCTTCCAAGACAAGAAGCCCCTTTACGAACTTCACTTTGCTCACAATAAAAGTAATATCTTTAGGCTGCAATTAGTGTATGTTTTTCTATTTATTTATATTCATCATTTACAAACCATATTTTTTGTTTTCACATTGTTTCCTATTTTTATCATTTCTTATGGAGTATCTACAAAACAGAAAACAAAGTTTAAACAAGAGCCCCATTTCAATTCAAGTTATGTTACTTGCACATACAAAGCAAGTGCATAACTCTCATTACCATTCATTTCTTCCCTTCTCTCTTTCTTATCCTAATTCATCAATACAAACAATTCTAATAACCCTATGTTAAAATATGGGCACAAAACTCAGGTCCAAGAATCATTTCTCTTTCAAACTAGATCCTTATATTTTGAAATACTAAACTCCAACAACATACATAGCATTGGTATCATCCTCCAATCAATCAAAATGCCAAACACCATCAATTCATAAAAATATGTCAAGATCCTTACCGGGAACTCTCTCCGTCAATCCGATTGCCCGGCACAGCTCCGGGAAGTCCTCCTCGTTAGTAGGGGCCGCGACCGAAAAGTCAACAAGCTCATCCAAGCTGAATTCAGAGACAAAACCAAAGGCACAAACCAAATGCAAAAGCCCCAAAGCTCCAAACATATTGTCCTCATCACCCACCAACCTCTCTTTCCATTCCAAAGCCAACTCTCTGGCTCTCACACTTGCCTCAGCACTCACACTCAGAGCAGCAACCCTGAACTGCTTCAACAGCACAATGCAAGCCTTCCTAATCCTCCTTAATTCCCATTCCTTCAATTCACTACCTTCTCCGTGAAACCCCTCCAACGCTCCCAGAACCATCTTGCCGGCGTCCGGCGCGTGCTGAAACGCGCCGGGAAGCTCCGCCAGAACCCTTGTCCTATCCTGAAAGTTGTCATTGACGTAGTTCATCAACCCTACACCGTCCATTTTCTCGCAGAAAGCGACCAATTCGTTCCTGGGCGTGACCGGGCCCGGAACGACGTCGTTCTGGGGGGACACCCCAGGCGATGATTCGTCGTGATTCGATGATGGGTCGGTAGGGTTTGACGAAAGGTTCGCGTCTTGGGGGGTGTGGGGTGGTGGGTCGGGAATTGGGGTTAGGGTTTGGGATTGGAGGATGTAGAAGCGGTGGGTGAGGGAGTGGTGGAGCGTGGTGAAGTGGGAATCGAGGTCGGGCCATGAGAGAGGGAGGGGAGAGAGACGGGATTGGAGATCGTCGAAGGCTTTCTTCAGATTCTCTTTCTTGGAATCGACAAGGTTCAGTGCTGATGAGATCGTCTTCAGTGTAGCCATTGTTAGAGCTTTGTGAATTCAGAGGTTAATCGAGTGGGAGGTGCTTTCTAAAATTATGAAAACTATAATTTTTACAATGAATAAGTGTTTAATTTATACAATCAAAATTTATAATTCATAAAAAATAAATATTTTTAAATAAATACATTATATTTTACATTTATAACAAATCATTTATATTAGGATATAATATTATTTTTAATTATTAAGGATTTTTATATAAAAAATAAATTAGAACTAAAAATATTAAAATAATAAATTTAAAGAGATTGAAAAAATTAAACTAAATCATTTTATTGATATTAAAAATATAAGATGATATATTATATGTATGTTAGGAGTATATTTAAATTTAAAAAAGATATATATATAATATGTTATTTTGATTATTAAGTTGGACTAAAATATTAATAAAAAATCAGACTAAAATAAAATTTTGTATTTTTCAATAAATGGTAGTTTTTAACTTTATATACCCATAAAATGTAATCAAGTTTTTGTATTTTGGAGGAATTTGATTTTCAAATTTAAAAAAAAAAAGGTGAATTGTTAGAAACAATGTACTAAGTCTACATAATTTTTTCAAAAAAAAAATCAATTGATAATCAAATCCATCAACTGATCAACATAAAAATACAATAAACTTTGATAATGTTTCATAAATAAAAAAGCACATTTTTTCTTATTTTTTGTTTCAATTTTATTCTATATATTTTTTAAGTTTTAAAATGATTCCCTAAATGAAGACTCTTATATCATATTTTTTTCATTTTTTAATGGTCATTCACAATAATAAAAAATCCTACATATAAATGACGTGGAGTGTACTTAATTACTCGTGTTTACACGTCAATTAAACTCAAAATATTCATTTTAATTAATAAAAACATTTTGATTTACTTTAGCACATTAACCCATATTAGAGGAGAAAATTGTCAGAAAAAAAGGAGGGAAAAAGTGAAGAAAGAGAAAAAATGTGGAACCATAACATGATTTTGGATTTTAAGTTTGGTGTTTCTTTACATGAAAGTTTGGCCAATATAGAGTTAATTGAGTAAAGCTAAGTAGGTTTGTGTTGGTGTAGAGGATAAGCCAAATGCGGAGTTGAATGAGCCTACTAAGCATGGGCATGTTAGTGTATAAACTAAAGACAATATTGAGAAAAATCCAAGTAAGGGATGATCTAATTGAGCATGCCCCTCATATTAGTAAACAAGTTGAGACCAATACGGCGTATGAAAGTAATGAGTATGATCTAAGTGTGAATGAAAGTGATGGGGATGATAATGTTATATGTTTCAACTTTATTAACTCTGAGGAGGAGAAAGATGAGTATGACATGCTAACAAGAGAAATTGTTATTGTTGTTATTAAAAACGCACAAGACTATGGTTCTAAACAAGCTTGGGCAAATCAAGGTTGTGGTTCGAAAAGAGCAAAAGCAAAGCAAGAAAAAGACCTAAGGTTGCTGAGAGTGTAAGAAAGAAGGGGAAAGGCCTAGGAATTTCAATATACCTAAACTTGTTTTCGAGCTTGAATAAGTTAGTGATGTGTCAGAAAATGACTCATCGTATGAAGCTGAAGGTAAGTGAAAAAAGAAAGCAAGATAGGGATAAAGACTTATCGCTAATAGTGACGTCTTAGACAATATTAATGAGACTAATATAACTTATGAGAATAGTGATCATGAGTCAAAGTCGCCTTTAAGTACGTTACCACAAAATATGAAAGACTGCAAGTGTATGTTATCACCCATACATTAATGCAAAATTACTTTTCATGGATTATTGCTTTTGCCTACTTCTTTCTTAATTTATTCTCCAAACTTTGATTATTCACTTATGAATCTCCAATTATTCTGTGAACTCTTACTTATTCACAACTTAATCACTTCTCAATAGGAATGGAAATGGATCAAACCGCCTATCAGGAGTCTTTGGCCTGACCTGTTTAAGGCGTGAACTGACCTGACTTATTTATTATAAAGGTCAGACTAAGACTTTTTGAAAAACTTGTTTAAATAAAAAGGTCAGATTCAAGCTTTAAAAAAAGTCTGTTAGGCTTATCAGGCTGACCTATTTAATATATATATATATATATACATATATATATATATATTAAAACTTAAAAAATAATATATTTTTTTTTCTAAAAAAAATTTCCTTATTATGAAAGTAGATGATCAATCACTTCAAAAATCACCTTAAAAAATTTCATAAAATGATTATTACTTATTTGAAAATATAAATAAGATGTTAAAACATTTTCTGTTAAAAATCGTTTCTTTAACTTTTCTAAATTGATTTAAAGTGTTTTGTAAAATTAATTTTCCTATTAAAAAATAGGTTTTTTAATAGGCTCGTAGGTTAAATTAGACTTTTAAATAAGTCAGGTCAAGCCTAAAAAAAAGTCTATGACAAATAAATATATCAGATCAAATTTTATATTTTTAAATCAGACTAAGACCATACCTAACCAAGCATGACCTATGGCATATTTTCACCACTACTTCTCACTCTCAATTCTTGTTAAAACTCTTACTTTTTCAATCTTTAACCACTATTTCTCGTCCAATATTTTAACTGTCACTTCTAAACCTTCTTTTTTTTCTTCTCAAAACCTATCTTTTTTAACTAGTTATTATTTTGATGTTTAGTTTAATTTAAATGCTTTTCATGCAAGTTTTCATTTTCGTCAAAATTTGTAAAATATCAATAACATTTAGATCCCAATTTTAAAGGGTTAAATTAAGTTATTAACAATTTCACAATAATCAAAATTATGATTAAAATCTAGTTTAGTGTAATTGACGTCATATTTTCTTAAGTTGAAAACACAAAGTTGTTTATTCAAATAAAAAGAATTCACAGAGTTTTTCAATTCTAAGTTCCCATGAATTAAACTTTATTTGTTGTTTATAATCATTGTGAGAAGTTATATTTTGAGACTTTTATTATTATTCTGGAAACAAATTTTCACAATCAACACAAACATGTGTCCATTTTCATGTTTCACCATGATATCCATGCAATTGCAATTGAATACTCCCTCCCTTACATAACTTTGGGTGTTTTAATTTATTTTTTCAATGGTAGTTTTAGAATTCCAACATATTGTTTCAAAAAAAGAATTCCGACATATACATATGCAATTTTTCCAGGTATAAATTTTATGTAGTTGAGTAAAAAAAAATTAATTCGTAAGAATTAAAAATAAGTATCAAAGAATTTACAATAATTGGTATATTTTACTCAATTAACTAAGTTAGGTTCCTTTAATATATTCTAGTTGAATATAAAATATATTTAAATCATTTGCCGAGAATAAAAATCAGTTTGAAATTTAATATGGATAGACGTGTTTGAAATAATTATAAATTGAGTACTTCGAAATAACATAGATATTTATTTTATAAGAGTATAATGAAGTCAGTTATATTAATAATATATAAATGTGAAATGTGAAATATCAAAATTAGAAATATCTTTTTATTATGTGGTGAGATCTTTCAATCATTATCTTTTTGTTAATGTTGTGATTCGTGATTATAAAATCTCCTGTGGATATGCAATTCTAGAATTTGAAAATTATAAGCACTTCGAGAAACGAGATCCACTTCGATTGCAAGAAGGATTCATGCTGCATAAATTTTTCTATATAAAGCCTACACAGAAAATTCATTTATTACATTAATAATGACGATTGAATTAAATGCCATTTTAAGTATTATAATAATGAGTAATATTTACTAATAGTTTAACATTGAATTCTCATTCATCTTTGTTTGATTTTGTTAAAAGTGAGTCAAGGAAAACAATCTCTTTTTTTGGTACATCAACAACTACCAAAAATCAATAGAAGTTTTCTAGTTGACACAAACAAATACCTATTAATACACAAGTAGAAGTAGAATTAGATTATCAAAATGTAGGGATAAAATGGCAATGAGAGTTTATTGACGGGTTAAATAGACATTTTCGTATCTGAATACGTAGAGTACTGACAAATTCGTCTCTAAAAGATAAAAATTCAAATTTTTGTCCCTGAAAGTGAAAAAAGTGCTACAAATCTATCTCTCCGTTAACTTTCGTCCGTTACTGTTAATTAAAAGAATCTACGTGACATATTCATAGACAAATATGTCAGCGTTCTCCACATTAAGGGACAAATTTTGTCAGCTCTTTATCTAAAATATAATTTAATCTTCTTATTATCTCCTTTTTTTATCATTACAAGCATAAAATTATAATAAATACTTAAAAATTAGGAAAGCAAACATAAGTTAAAACATACATAATAATAAGTATAATATTGATTAATAAACATAATTTACTTGTTGCTCTAAAATTTCTATTGTAACAACATTAAATAATAACAAAATTAAGTTGGGTCTCCCTTTTTGGTAAGGATTAATTTAATGATTATACATATTTGTTTGAGTCTCATATTTTGGGAAAGATACTATCTCATATTTTCTTTGAAATTTCTATTGTGACAGTACCTTATCCAAAATATGAAACTCAAATAAAAATGCACAGTCGTTAAGTTAATTCTTATCCAAAAAAATGAGACTCACTTGATTTTGTCATTACCTAATGTTGTCACAATAGAAAATTTCAGAGCAACAAACAAATTATGTTTATTAATCAATATTATATTTATTATTATGTTTGTTTTATCTTATGCTTTCCTAATTTTTAAGTGTTTATTATATTTTATGCTTGCAATGATTTAAAAAGAAAATACATGAAGATTAAATTATATTTTGTCAGCGCTCTACATATGTAAGGATCAAAATGACTATTTACCCTTATTGATATTAATCACCTTTGTCAAAATTTCAATTTTACTCATAAAAGAATCTTAATAATATTCTCTCATTTTTGCTGGGGGCTTAATTAAATCAAGAACCCAGTTCTACCAAGTGAAAAGACATGATAATATTATTTTTTTAAAACAAAAAGTAAAGTAAAAATAATGTTCAAATTAACTAAATGGAATGGTGTGAGATGAAAAAAATATATACTAAAACATGGATAAACATGAACCAAAAACACTTAGGTGGTTGATTTTGATTTAACTTCATAGGTCATCATACACTCACCAGATCAAGTATTTATAAATATTATCAATTGGTAATATTAATTAATAAATAATAAAAATTAATAGCAAAAGAAAGGTAAATAGATATGATTACTTCTTGATAAATTTCTTTTTTAGACACCAAATCTTTTAATATTTTCTTATTATTACTGCAAAAATCTCTCGGTGTAGTTATCAAAATGTCATTGCTAAAATATTACAAATTAGAATCCAATAACAACAATTATGCAAGTTTTTTTTTTATATATAAAAAAAAGAAACAAAATCATCGTTCACTTCAATTCAATGCAACTATCTTACTATCATTAGTTTTTAACTAAAAAAATTTACTATCCATTATATGTACATTTGGTTTTCCAATAATGTACAATAAAACATAAATTTCTTTTATGGTTAGACAGATGACTTGGAGTAAATGTAGTTCAAACAATCCACTTAACCACTATATGTACGGACAAAAAATATATTATCAAATATATATTTTAATAATTTTTTTTAATAATTGTACTCATCGTTTGTGCCAACTCTATAATAAATCTATAGGTGATACGATACCTTGCATAGAAGTTGTGGTTCGTAAAACCTTCAAGAGTTTCATATTTTTCTTTAAAGGTGAGAATAATTTTTGTCCACATGCTTGCTTCTCGAAACGTTTACTGTCACCACTTGCATGTCTTTCATCTCATCATGTTCATTGCAAGAACATAATAATTAAGAATAGTTTTATTCATATGAAAATTAAACATCATGAAAATAATTTTTTTTCACATACTTTGTAAGAAGCCTAATAATTAAAAAGACAAAACATATATTGTTACATGATGTCTGACGTGGTCAACTTTTTTAGGATTTGTTTGAGCATAATTTTCATTGTCATGAATTTTTTGAACTGGCTGTGGGACATATCTAATTGATATACTTTCACCATTTATAGTTTTGTGCTCTTTTTTGGGATTTATTTCACCCAAAAATTTGAGTGAGTTGAATGAATATAAAATCTTATTTAATCTTGTTAAGAAAAAAGTTTAAAATAAAAAATATTATTATAATGTATAATGTAGCTACGTAATAATTTACCTACAAAATGTTGATAATTTAATTACTGGAGTTTTGTTTGGAAGACTTGATCTTTGTTGGTCATCTTTAATTTATGTTATCTTCAAAAATAATAGAAAAAGACATTTATAAAAGTATAATTATCCAGAATATGAAATGATTAATAGTGTTAAAGTAAATTTATTTTTTATTCTGAAGTATTTAAAAATAACATTTAATAATAATACATAATTATTAAAAAATAATGAAAACATAA
>PYAF01004258.1:124733-165626 GCA_007407185.1 Glycine tomentella | reverse complement strand
ATTAATCTTGGCTAGGGGATACCCAGAATTTAAAAAAAAAAAAAAAAAAAAAAAAACTTAACATGTCATGGTCAAATTAGTAATAGTTATGATTTACTTTTTTGTTGCTCTTTATTGCAAGATGTCAAGAGTGATATTTTTGTTTTCATGTGCATTAGGTTAAGATTGGTGACTTGGGTTTGGCAGCAATTGTGGGGAAGAACCACACTGCACATTCAATTCTTGGGACACCAGAATTCATGGCACCTGAGTTGTATGAAGAAGACTACACTGAAATGATTGACATATACTCATTTGGGATGTGTGTGCTAGAGATGGTGACACTAGAGATTCCATATAATGAGTGTGACAGTGTTGCCAAGATATACAAGAAAGTGTCAACAGGTGTGAGACCACAGGCCTTGAACAAGATCAAAGATGCTGAGGTGAAGGCCTTCATTGAGAGGTGCCTTGCTCAACCAAGGGCTAGGCCTTCTGCTTCTGAGTTGCTCAAGGACCCCTTCTTTGATGTGCTTGATTGTGACGAAAATGATGACGCGAATGCTTCACGACTAAAAGTAATTATCTTATCTTTACTTTATAAGATAATAATACTTCTATATTGATATATTGATTTTTTATAAATGATTTAACCCTTTTCTGAGTTGATAAGTCAATTGGGGTAGGCTTGATGACTTTGTTATATTTGCGTTTATCTTTCTCTTTTTTTATTCTTCCCCTTTGTAGGGCTGTGAAATTGGATAAGTGTTGAAGGGTGCGCTTGATTGGAGATATTGTCATATTGTACATTCAAAATTCTACCAAAATTTAATATTTTTCAGTAAATGTTACAAGTGTCCAGCTTAAGTATCTGTGATGGCAACGACTAAGAAAATGAGTGGCAAATAAATTCAGTTTTCATGTAGTACAGTACTATATAGTACCAAGTTTGTCAACTCTGCTATTATAATTTAAGATTTGTTATTTTGTACTCATTTCTGAAATTCTTAGAGATGAAATGTATTCTTAATATTTTAGTTTGAATCAAAATATTTTATATTTAAAAAAAAATTAAGAAAGTATTAAATGGTATTTTTAAATAATATTCTCATTTATTCGCATATTACATAAATTCTTATGGTTTTCTCATTTTTGTTATTGGTATCTTAAAACAAAGAATATGATACAAAGTATTAACTAAATCTCTTGTGACAGAATCATAACAACTACGAGAATAGAAAGGTACTCGTATTTCATATAATGAGTTCTCTGTTTTCTTGCCTCCTCTTGATCATGATAATCAAATCTTGGAACAATCCAAAGCATTGGGAGTTTGAAATATATGTACATCATTTGATTTGAAGTCAAACATAAAGTGTAGTCAAAAGTTTGAATAAGCCTTTGATCAAAATCACATATATTGATATATAGGCTTGGAGGCCAGCACAGAGATGATAACTTCAACAAGCAAATGGTTTGTTCAAATTTTGAAAATTGGCCTAATGACTTTTGAAGAAGAGGAAAGGATCATGAATTCATGATAAAGGGAAGTGGATATGACGAAAGGATCAAATTTGTTGGGAAATTATGGTAGTTACCAGTCTCGTTTGTTTTTCTTAACAAGCAATGGTGGTGTTAGATTTTGACTTTAAAATTTAATTTGATTGCCAAAACAGAGAAAAAAATTGATTGGTAGGTTTTGAAAGGAAGATTGTTAATAGCCGAAAAGTCTATTCAATTAAAAAAAATTACGCTGGTTTTGGTAACGGACTTGTAGATCAATAGTCAACAATTCAATTCTTCCAATAACATAAAATCCATAGTTTATCTAATAGTGGGGTTTTAATGGGTCGGTTTAATGGTAAGGATATGGAAATGAAGATAAAGAAATGATAAACTTTATTTATTCTAAGTCATTATTTGGTGAGATAAACATATCTTATTAATTTACAGTAATAAAAATCCTTATCTTATTGATTAAGTTAAAATAAGAAATGATAAACAGCACTTTTTTTGGACACTCTTTTAAATGCTTTTTTATGGATATCATGCTTGATTTAACTAATATTTTAGTTAGTGTATTTCATATGATAAATATTTATTTTTTATAATTAAAATTTATAATAAGTAATTTTTTAAACATAAAAGTTAAATACCTTTAAATATATAAATTATATTTTGGATTCACAATAAATATTTTAAATTGTGAGACAATAATATTTGTTAATCTATTGAAAATTTCTTTTAAAAAAAATACTAAACTTCAATTTGAAAATAAAGATAAAAGAAATAAATTGAAAGGCATAGTCAATTAAGCTCATGTACACATATAAAAGTAAAATAAAAGTAATTTGAGATGGTTGAAAGATAATTTTTGTTAGAGAAAAAAAAAGATGATTTCTTTTTTAGTGTGAGAAGATAGAGAAGATTAAATTAATAACTGGTATTTTAGTTTGGACAATACACATAATAAATATTTATTTATATAATAAATTTATAATAATAAATAATTTTAAATTTTAAAATTATATTATAATTAAAATTTGTAATAAATAGATATTTAAATATATAAATTATATTTAGATTTATGATCAAATTCGTATTTTTTTTATAGATTCAATATTTTGCTATAGCTAAATTTAGTATTTTAGATTTATGATAAAAAAAAATTTGGGATACATGATTATTATTTATTATTAATTATTGATAATTTATTTTTAGAATTAAATTCAATTTACAAAAAAAAGATGAAAATAGTTTTAAAAAATATTTATATGTGTATTTTTTAAAATATAAAATACATATTTCAAAATTAAAAGAACGAAAATATTAAACCACATTTAGATATTACTTTTAACTGCAGATTAAATTGATAGAAGAAAACGTTGGCAGGGTCTTCTTGATCCTAAAGCATCAGCTTTAATGAGTGGCACTCCCACTCCCACTAGTTAGATGTTAGATTTGCTCATTCTAGTAAAATATGATGACAAAAGTCATAGTATATGCTTTAAACAAGAGATTGACTATGGAGCTATTTGGATATAAGATAAAAGTGTTTTTAAGAGTTTTTTTATTGAAAATATAATATTTTTTTAAATGTAATCATGCAATTGATTGTAAAAAAAAAAGGTAATGTAAATAAAATGAATATTGTTTATGGGTTGAAATTTAACAAGTTAGTAAAATTAAATATCTAAATTGATCTTCCAAATATTGTGGTGTATCACCACTTTAGTTTTTTAAGATTCTTAAGAATCTAAAATATTATTATATTTATTTTATAAGATATTAAACTGATCATTAAAAAATAAATATTTAATAAACAATTTCCGATTTTAAATAAATAATTTGACAAGTAAAAATGTTTTATAAAATTAATACAATGACGTGCTAATATTTAAAAGACAAATCTAATAAGAATTTATTTACAAGATTTAATTTTATTTACTGACTTTTTGAGCACATTTATCATCGTTTCAACATATAATAACTAACTCATAAGTACTTTATTCATTATACAAGTATTTGAGAATATATAATAAGGTATAAAATACTTAAGATACTATCAATTTAATTAATAAAATATTATTGTATCGATAATAAAAAGTTAAACTCAAAATATAAATAAGTAAAGGTTTAAATTTTTTTAAACTTTTGGAAATTTTAAAAATTATCTTCATAATTTCATGGATGTTGTAAATTCTAGTTTCTCATTAATTATCATTAACTAAAACAAATATATAATATTAAATATTTAAATTAAGTTAAGCTTATATATTGTTCAATATCATATTAAATTCGTAAAATCTTTAAAATAATAATTACATATGAATATCATGCATGCATGGTACATATATGATATAAAATAATTTTTTATAATTTGATCTAAAATATATAATTTATTAAAATATCTAGAAAAATAATTTTATCCTTTAATTTTATTTTTTATTAACTATGATATTAAATATAAAATAACTCTCACAATAAACGATGATGATTAATCTTAATTGGAGTTCTCGGGGATTTCAAACACACACAATGTGAATATTCAAAAAAGAATTTTTTTAATAGTAATTCTATATGACTTGTTAAGATTATATCATAAAAATACCAATAATTTATACCAAATAAACTATTTTTTATCTTTTAAGAAATAAAAATATATAACACTTATTACGTCGGTGATGTGCATGGAACTTATAACCGTTACTAAAGAATTGCATCAATAAATTAATATTTTCGTTAAAATCCCTATTTTAGACTGTTCATAAACTATATTTATTTATTTTTTAAAAACACTTGTTATTTCTTCAACATACTGAAGCTCCACTAAGCAACAGAAGCTTCTCTTTGTTGTATATTGAGGATCTATTACATCCCACTGTCAATACCATTAGAATCAACTTGGCCTTTTATGAGAATGCCTCTTTAACGTGGAGACGTTCTTGTAAAAAAAAAAAAACAAAAACGAGGACACATTGATTATTTGAAAGACCAAAAGAAGAGCAAAAGAAAGAAAAATAAAAAGTAAAATGTAAATTCTTTATCATTATCTTCAAGAGGAAAAATTTACATATACTTGAACAACATGTGACTTAATTGGGACTAGTTCACTTATTTGACTCACAGAATAACCTAGATTAGAGAAATATCTCAAGATTTTTATTCCCCGCATTAATAAGTGTGACTTCTTTAAATTATATCAATCAATTTCTTAATTACGAGCTTTTTTTCGGTGGAATGCAAACCTTTATGTCTTTATATATAAAAATGCACTTCTTTTTTTTATCATTCAGAAACAAACACACACATATCCATTTTATTTCTGTTTATTTTCTTTTTTATTTTTCTCTTCATTTCCTATCACATTTTCTTACGTATCATTTTATCTTTCTATTTTTTTCTCTCTCTTTCTTCTTTCAATCTCAATTTATCCAAAAATTAGATTGCCGTTTATTATTTTCCATTTAAGAATGATCAATGAGTTATAGTTTGTAAGTTTAAGTTTCTTAATATTAACTCAAATTTATTTTTTGGCCGTGTATATAAAAATTGTTTTATTAGAAGTGGTAAAATCTACTTTCTAATCTTTATACTTCCAATAGATTAATTATTAGACTCGATCGATTAAAAGGCATTTTTGACGAAGGAGACGCGCACACACATTTCATTACGAAAAGAAATGCAAACTATAGCTAGTAAAAGATTATTCTCCACTCATGTGGTTAGTGACATCATGGATTCCAAGCCATAAGGGAGAATTATCAAAAACAGAATAAAGGTTTAATTTATACTATAACAAAAAGATTAATAACTAAGTGTTTAGTGAGAAAAAGTATAGTTACTAGTAACTCGATCGCTTCAAATGGGCCATGAAGTTATGAGTGGGCGCACATGGAGCAAAAATGCAAAATTTGACACTGACTGGAAAAGACAAAAACCAAATTATAGATGCTTCTTCCAAGAGATTTTTAAAGATTGTAAATTTCTGGGGACATGATTAAAGATAAACTAACTCATGATTTTGTTAAGAGATGAGGGGGCAATAAATTAAGTAGCGTGCACATGCTTATAGCACTTTTAATTTTTGGTCTAAAATAGATGTATCAGATAGAAGATGTTTTTATATATAACAAGTGAACTAATTAGTGACAAATGACGTTATTGATTTAGGTTCTTGACAGTAATTGAGAATTTATAATTAGCCAATGTGTCGTGGTTCAATAACCCAAATTCTTCAACTGAACCTTAAATAGGTATGCATCCAAAACTATTCGGTTCTAGATGAATGATGACGAATGAAAACAAAGTATTAAATCATTATAGTTGATTATCTATTAGAGGCAGCGATTCTAGTAAGATTTATCCAAGGTGGCATTTTTCATGTCACTTCACAAAAGAAATGGCAAGATAACCAATTTAAGAATGATATACATAAACCCTATAGCTAGGGTCTAAGTTATATAACTCTATAATCTTATCTTTCATTTATATCTTTTATATATATATATATATATATATATATATATATTAACTTAAGCATAAAAAATCCTTATTAGTATATCATCGAAGTTTAGCTCTCAAGAATTTTCAGATATTTCGTACGTGTGCATAAAAATTACAATAATATGAAAGTGTGCATGCATATGATTTAAGACCAATGTTAATATATTGTGAACTTTACGAGTTAACACATGAGTGCTGAACACTTTAGATTGAGAATTAGAAAATGATTGTCCAGAATATGTAGCATGTTTTTTTTCGGGTGTAATCATGCAACACTTGTATAGAGAAATTCTGGCATGATAGCTACATTCAACGAACAGTTGAAACTAATTAACCGTAGAAGGTTAATTTGAAGGAGTGTTTATTTTTGTTGTTAACAAATTAATCTCTCAATCGATAAACAAGAACAAGTAGTTGCGTATGGTGCTTTATGCCTGTTCATGATTGGCAGCATGTACGTAGAGATCAGCAATTTCAACAGCATGCAAATTAATGTGCAACAAATTCAGTCATGGATCAAACCACATGCCACATGCCACATACATGACATTTTTAATGTAACATTGACGCTGCATTGTTTAATTAAAGAGAATAGGAATCGTATGGAGTAGCAGCATGCATTAGGAATCACTCAGGTGATGTTGCTAATTACAGCCATGTCATCTTGTATCCGGTTTCTTATTCAGCTATCGTAATAAAATAATATAAGTATCTTGCAGTAAACAAAAATAAAAATAAGTGAAGCAATGGTATTCTCTTTACAAGAGTAAATTAAGAACCAATCTCAATATTAAATTTTATTTAAGAAATTAATTTCTTTCAATGTATATTTTTTTTTATATATACGGATGATCATATTTGAGGATCAAATATTTGATTACATGATTAATTAAGAGACATAACTATTCATATTATACCATGTTGATCCTTAATTAGAAATAAATAGTAGTATAATAGTCATTAATTAAAAATAATCATTGAAATTGTGATTAAAAAAAACATATGTATTAATCATAAAATAAATAATAGGAGTAAATTTTAACTATTAAATTTCTAATTAACAGTACAGTATTTTATCTTTAAGTATATTTTTACAATTTGGAATTGTTCGATGCCTTAAGCTTCTTTTTTATTATAATAATCCGCTTCAATATTCATTTAAAAATATTTAATTTAACATGATAATTTTTATCAGTAATATTATATCCCTTTTATCAGGAAAGAATTTTGTATAAATGTTTTCCCGAACTAAGGTATATATAAACTATATTTGTAAGTATCCTTTCAAGCTTTGGGGGGACCTCTCCTAATTTTAGGTAATATCGTAATTAAACTTTGTTTTCTTTTCATATACGAATTGAATTACGTAACATGGCATGATTCATAATTGCTCACTTTCTAGCTTATAGATTGTTTGGTATATATTTAGGCTACACTGCTTCTTGAACAAAGTTTTTGTCTACGGGGAATTGCATTTGCTTCTCAGAGTAAAATTGATCCATAAAAGGGCCTCTCATATATTGCTAACTAGCATAATCTGGGGTATAGATTTTTGGTCATTAAATTCCTTCTTCTTCTTTTTTTTTTTTTTTTGTTAATATAGGAAGTCCGTCTAGATACTCGAACCAATAGTCCAATATATTACCTGATAGAAGACATCAATAATCAATAAAATATTATTAGTTTCTATTTTTTTTCTTCTTAATTTTGTTTTTTTATGCTCTGCCAAATAACTATATTATTATATATAAGCACAAGATGTGCCATAATTACATAAAGGCTAAACATTGCCCTGCATGTTAATAAGCTAATTAAAAAAAGATAAAATATGTTGCATACACAAAATCAGTTTCTCCACTACTAATTAAGAGTACCTATGTTGATTGGTATCTTTAATTTGCATATACTCCCCGACAAAAGTTGAAGTGCATATAAGAAGATTCCAGGGGGCACCATTAAATTAAATTTCCAACAAGCACACTAGAGAGGTTGAGTCATCCATTGAATCATAAAATTTAGCTTTGAATCCTTTGATCTTAACTTTCATCCATGCCCAGGATTCATGATCATGAATGATGTGATCAATAACCTCCTCATCAATGTCCAACAGTTCCTCGTTAAAAATAATATTGTTCCAGACAGCTGCTGCCCAAACCGTTTGCCATGTTTGTTAACTTACTTCCCAAGCCCATCCCAGGTTGCATGAAGTGAATAGTTGGAGATTATGGCACTGATACAAACGAATCCAAATGATATAGGAGAAATTACAAGAAAACATTAAATGAGACACCTCTTCCTGTTCTTGATAAGGGCCGACATTTGGTGGGCCCATGATGAGATAAAAAAATAAGGATCTTTTTATATAAAAATATATTTCATGAGAAAATACACTCACAATTTTATTATAAATGATATATTTTGTTATTATGCACAAAACATAGAATTCATTAAAGTAAATTTTATCTTTCATGACAAAACAAACTTTATATTCGATAATGTTTGGATAAGTTAAAATTTTGGAATTGGATGAGTTTCAAAAATATCAACAAGATGAAGTTGTTGCTAAAAGAATTTAAAAAAAAAAAGATAAAATATGTTTTTTTTTCCTGTATTTGCTATTGAATTTGATTTTAGTCTATATGGTTTCAAATCTAGGATCCTATATTTTAAAAAATAGTTGGATTTAGTGCCATAGGGACAAAATTGAATGATTTTAAATTATAAGGAACCAAAACTAAGTTTGACCAAAAATACTAAGATGCAAAACATATTTA
This sequence comes from Glycine tomentella, assembly GCA_007407185.1. Taxonomy (NCBI): domain Eukaryota; kingdom Viridiplantae; phylum Streptophyta; class Magnoliopsida; order Fabales; family Fabaceae; genus Glycine; species Glycine tomentella. The sequence continues at coordinate 156,867 of PYAF01004258.1, read as the reverse complement.
AGTCAAAAATATTCTTTTAAATAATAAAGCTATCTCACAATTTTTGGAACCCTTTCGACCATGGGTTCCTAGGGCAGACACTATTCTTGATGATAAAATAGATCAAAAGAGAGAGATTTATTATCACCAAAATGTGCTTGATTAGTTAAATGTTTGATCAAGTTTATTTATTTAATTAATTAAATAAATAAACTCATTTAAATAAGTCAAACCTAAGCTTTACAAACTCTACATTAATTACTCGTTTATATATGTGTGAGTGACAGAGAGGTTGAATTATGATTTTTGGTGTGAAGGTTAATGATTGCTTCTTAATAGTATGTTTGCTCGTTTATATGTGGAATTTTAGGCAAATTTTTTAGGTAATAAAAATAAATTAAGGAGGTGTATTGGATTAAGATTTTAAAATATTATTATGGCTTAAAAAATTCTATAGATTTTAAAAGACTTTATAAGAATGTAATGAATTTTAAGATTTTTTAAAAGACTTTAACGATTAGATTTTTTTTTAGTTTAAAATTTTAATGGATTTATAAAATATGAATTCAAAAGATTTGAAAGACATTATGGATTTTTAAGATGTTAAAGAATTCTGTGAATTTTTTTTTAAATTAAAAATTATTAATAAAGATCCATGAATTTTTCTCATCTACCATTTTAAATAAAACTCATCATATACAAAGAATCATAAACCTGTTATATAATAAATCAATTTCTCCTAGCATATTTACAAGCATAATAAGTTTATTCTCCTTCGATCATCAATCATGATAATTATATAAAAGTTATATACCGCAATGTATGTCAGTATCATGAACATTTGTAGTCATTTTCACAATAATAATATCACCAAACAAAAAATATATCTAACAATTGTTTCAAACTTCATTTATAGATGTACAAAAAAAATCATGCACAAAAAACATTTTTATATTTATCCACTTATGCATTAGTTAATTTCTCACATTAACTAAAAATAAACATGTAATCAAGATGCTCCGAATTTAATGAATTGTGAACACCTCTCATATCATTTCAGAACATGTTATGCATGGGTAAAAAAATAAAAAATAAAAAATGAACGTCTACCATTTTTAACAAAGACACAAGGGATTATGTGTGATGGGAAAATAAAAACATGTCAATTGGTAGAAAAAAAAAAAGAAAGTCTCATGAAATCTCAAAGATTTTGGTGAGATTATTTGATATGTATTTTCTACTAAAAAAATCTCTTGAAATCCATTAAAATTCATCCTAAAAAAGAATTCATTGAAATCTGGATACCTTTAAATACCAAAAGTTTTTTTTAAGTTGTAAAAAAGTTTAATTGAATACTAATAAATTTTATTGACTTCCTTAAAAAATCTTAATAGTCTTGATTGAATATCAGAAGACTTATTTCTATTGTTTAAAAATCTTAATTGAATATCTCATTATTTTTTAATAAAAAAAAATTAAAATCCTTACCAAATACCCTTAAAGTTAGCCAAAATAGCGCTAATACATAACCTAACCCTGAGTAATTCTTCATTTTCACATTTTTTTATATTTTAATTTAAAAGTAAAATATGAGTTACTCGTTATGTCATATTTATTTAAGACACTATTAAAAATAATTTAATTAATTAAAATATATAAATAAAAGAAATAAATTTACACAAAACTAAAAAATTAATAAAAATTGTGAAAATTTTATAATATGAGAACTAAAATAACGAAAAAACATTGAGACTATAATTGCAGATTAAGAATTAATGAATAATCAAAATTGTAATATAACCTAAAAAAATATTATCTTCTTTATTATACTAAATTTGATAAAAATGTACTTTACCACGCTAAATATAACATAAAATTTATAATTAGCATGATAAAAATGTTGATTAATTATTTATTTATACAGGCTAATAAATAATTTACCGTATCAAATAAAATACAATAAAGTACAATATTACCAAACTCATTAATTGCATGGTGATGGTGGTCACTGATCAGACTCGGAGCATTTTTGTTATCGTGTCCATGTGTACGTGTTAAAATTGGATTGCCTTGGGTCAGATTCTTGATATATTGAGTTTTTTTTGTCTATCTACGTAGCTTAGTGCATTATTAATTACATGTTTACATATGAGGTGATGAGCCTTTTTCCAACAACATTTTTTCGTGAGTTTAATTAAATCTTTAATATTATAGAAATCTTTCAACTACTTAATTATTTGTTTATTAATGAAGTCCTGTGGTGATTACATTACTATATAATAGGAAACAAAATCTTAATTATACTTTTATTCTCATAATTTAGTTTACGTACAAATTTGATTCATTTCAATTACTTGTATCTAATCTTTATAATTTCTCAATTGTTAAAATTAAATTTCTCCTATTCAAACTTTATATAATAATGAATAAGAATGCAATGGATATGACATTAGCTTGTGTATAGATTCATATAGAAAAAATATGTGTAAAATGATTAAAGAAAAATAAAAAATAAAATGCATAATAACCTAATTTCCCACAAATTAACGAAACATTTTTTTCCTTATCTTATTCTTGTTGTCATTGTGTGCATGTTTCTTAATCACATGAACTCTTTCGTGCATATAGATTTGTTTATGATCCTTTTTTTTTATGATACTCTTGCAATAACACAAAAGAAAAATCTTTTCTTTTATATGTTTGAAACTTCTTTTGAATTTTTTCCATGAAGGAAGAAGTTTGTTTATGGTTAAGAAGACAATCACGAGTACATTCATCTGACTCTTACGTAATTTATTCTAGACTCTTTATGGCCACTTAGGCCCAAATAAACCAATAAAGCAAACATGTTTGTCCAATACTAAAATTAAGCCTAATTATATAATTGTTGCCCAACACTTTTTATAGCTTGAGATTTTCCCTTCTATATATCAAATTTAATGGAAATGCAAAGAATTGGATCATAAACGCAATTCGTTAGTAACAAACACTATAAATCAAGATATTTGTCTCAGCTACAACTAAGCCTGAGTATGGGTTGGGTTCGAGCTTAAAAGACTCAATCCACGAAAATCGAAGCTTTGTTCAAACTACATATCTTCAACATATATAAAGATAGATATCACAAAAAAGAGAATTGAATTGTGATTTTAGAAAATTTTAAAGTCTTTTCACAAACATACAAAGTTTTTGTTTGAAAGAAAAATTTTGTAAGAATAGATAATAAATTTTTAAAGTTCACTTAAATGATTTAAAACAGATTTCACAAAGTAAAAGATATTTTCGAATTTCTAAGATCAATTCAAACCCTAGTTCACTTAAAGAAGAAAAAACACAAGATTAGATGTAGTTAATAATATTGGTTCATCTCTATCATTGAGGTTATTTCCCGTTCTTGATAAATCACCAAGTTTCACTAACTTCTCACAAGTTACAAGTATTTTGTCACAACCACTTATGGCTTTACAAATCAAGTTCTACCCAAGCTTGATGAAATCTAGTATTCTTTGTCTACCAAGTCATTGTTGACTCTAAACAATTCAGAAGAGATTTTTTGTTTGTGTTTGCACAATGAATAATTTTATGATAGTCCTATAAACAATTTTACAATCAACACTTATCTTTTCTCTCAATATGTTCAAAGTGTTTTAAGAGTTTTTCAATCTTTACAAAAAGCTTTTTACAGAAATAATGTTGAATGAATGTGCGTAAGGTTCGTATTTTGTTATCAAAGCTTCTAGTATTTATAACTTTCATCTTCAAGTGTTTGTTGTCTCACAATGAGTAAATTTCTTCACTTGCTTTTTGTCTGTTAATAATGTGTGTTATCAAATGTACACCTTTTCTTCTGGTAGAGGGTTCACTCTAGTTGACTTTCATGTAAAGTACTTCAGTAGAAAGTCACTTCCCATTGGTCAGAGCAAGTTTGCAAAACAGAGCACACCTTTTGATGGAGTTTGACAACTTTTAGATCTTGTGTTTCATTTATTCTTCATAGGATTCGACAGATTTTAAGAGAATGTTTCTATAAAACAAATCTTAGATACAAAGTATGAAATTAAGTCTTAAATATTGACTCATAAATGTTGTATCGGATCATGACTTTTAGCTTACTATTGTTTGATGCTTCAAGTGCAAACTCGCAAAGCATGGTCTGATGACACATAAAACAAAACTTTTAATATTTGTATTTATTTTCATATAATCAAAATAATTACGAGTATTGATTTGTATCAAGACACAAATGTCTTTTGGTTCAACACAACTCTTCTTGTATTTATAGGCTTTATGAAGAAGTAATTGTTGTTTATAAACAACCTTCATTATGCATCTTGGTCATTGTTTGAAACTAGGTGTTTGTTTGAGCATTTAATGCTTGTTAACTTTGAGTCACTCCAAGTTGATAAAATAATTTGTTATCTTTCTTGGGGAGAATTCCAAATCTAATTTTTAGAGGTCAAATCATCTTTTACTCAGTGAAATATACTGCGCACACACACACACTATTGCGATGCATTATATAAAGACAGACTTTATATTTTGACTCCTCTATGCTTTCTTCATTTTGAGAAATCTTATGAATCCCCCCACAAAATCAAATAAATAGAGCATTCACTTCATCTTAAATACTTTACAAAATTAATATTTGTCTATTATAATCTTATACAACAAATGTAGATGCACTACTATCATCTGTTGACATTTCATACACAATTTTTTAAATTTAATTTTATTTATATCAAATCGAAATTATTAAGAATTATGATTTATATTATTATTCGACAACGAAATTTTCTAAAGTAACATTTAAGTTAAATGTATATGTTATTTATTCTTCTCTTAATCATAAAAAATAGTTAGAAAAATAAAACATTGTTTCTAAAATAACATCCGTACTGAGTAAATTCATCTTCATTTTTAAAACGAATTTTAATCATTATTCATTCACATTTTTTTCAAAAGAAAAAAAAATCTGTTGTCATCTCTTGGCTCCTCCAAATTTTCTTGCACTAGAGGATTTGCAGTCTCTCTCTATCTCTCTCTCTATTTATATATAATAATGTCTCTCCATATGTTAGCTACAAATTCCTTTTCCTTACATTTAGATTAAGGAAGTGGAATAACCAAGAACAAGAGATTTAAAAAAAGAAAAACAAATTAAAAAAGCAAGAGAGAGAGAGAGAGAGAGAGAGAGAGAGAGAATAGATAGAGGATGATGTTGAGCACATCCTCTGTTTCCATTCCCAGTTTTTTCCTTTCCTCTTCCTCCCATTGAAGCATTTTTCACAAGCCCATGATTTTTTCGCCATCTCCATCATCAAATGGTAAATTTTTCTCATCTGAGTTGCTCCTACTTTCACCGATCTCTCGTAAAGTTTTTGAATTTTGTTGTCTGATCTAGTTCCTTGTTCTTTTTCCTTGATGGGGTGTTGAGATTAGATTTTCTGATTCGGGTTTTGATTGATGCTCGGAAGATCCGATGCTGCTAGATCGAATTTGACAAAACCCACTTCGTGTCTGATCGAAGCAACAACTGGGTTCTGTCTGAATTTTGAGATAAGGTGTGTCTTTTCTTCTCATCTGCATTTCTGATCGGTTTTTGCTTTGGAAGAAAGGTTAGATTTATCTGTTTGTATGGAAAACTGTGCATTTAGATTGATTCCCTGGCTTGAATTTTGGCTATCATTCAGTGATTTGGATATGGATTATTGAGTTGTGAATTTTTTTGTGCTTTGAGATGAGAATTTTGACTCAAAATGTGTGTTTGTTTTGAATTTTGTTCAATCTCAATATTGGAAATTTGGAATTGGTGATTGATGGTCTATTGGTCATGGTTGGTGTTGGAACAGATGGAATCGGATCTTGGCAAGCTCTTCATTGGGGGAATATCTTGGGACACTGATGAGGAACGTCTAAAGGAATATTTTGGGAAATATGGGGAGGTGATAGAGACTGTGATCATGAGGGATCGTGTAACCGGTCGCGCTCGCGGCTTTGGTTTTGTTGTCTTTGCTGATCCTTCTGTTGCAGAGAGAGTCATTATGGATAAGCACATAATTGATGGCCGCACAGTGAGTTGTTTCTTTATAGATACTTGGCATTGTGTCAATACTTTGTGTTTTAGCTGATCTGTAATGCAATCTAGCTAAACTTTTGTTCGAAATAGGGATCATTGTCTTCCATGCTTAGATTTTCTACTTTGTTGATGATTAAAGAATCATTTTCACTTTTGCTGCTATTCACTTTCATATGTACATTGGATCAAACTCGACCCTTTTTAGTGTATAAAATAAGAAAGTGAAAATGACTTGCAGATTTTGATCTGTTTGATTTTCTCTTAAATTTCAGGTTGAAGCAAAGAAAGCTGTTCCTAGGGATGATCAGCAAAACATTAATAGGCAATCTGGTAGTGCACATGCGTCTCCTGGTCCTGGACGCACAAAAAAGATTTTTGTTGGTGGTTTACCATCAACTATCACTGAAAGTGATTTTAAGACGTATTTTGATCACTTTGGTACAATTACTGATGTTGTAGTTATGTATGATCATAATACACAGAGGCCAAGAGGTTTTGGCTTCATCACTTATGATTCTGAAGAAGCTGTGGATAGAGTTCTTTACAAAACTTTTCATGAACTCAATGGAAAGATGGTTGAGGTGAAGAGGGCAGTTCCCAAAGAACTTTCCCCTGGTCCCGGCCGAAGCCCATTGATAGGATATAACTATGGTTTGACTAGGGCCAACAACTACCTAAACAGTTATGCTCAGGGTTATAATATGAGTCCAATAGGAGGATATGGAGTCAGGATGGATGGTAGGTTTAGTCCTCTTACCAGTGGTAGAAGTGGGCTTACTCCTTTTGGCAACACTGGTTATGGAATGGGAGTGAATTTGGATTCAGGATTGAGCCCAAACTTTGGAGGGACTTCCAATCATGGGAGCAATGTAGGTTATGGTCGAATATTTAGTCCTTTCTACAGCGGCAACTCTGGCAGATTTACCACTCCTATAGGCTATAGTGGGGGTAATGGGAGAAGCGATTCTCTTATGAACTCACCTTCTCGAAATGTATGGGGAAATGGGGGCATCAATAATACCAATAACCCTGTGAGCCCGAGTCCTTTCTTAGGATCTGGAAGTGGTGCTTTTGGTGTTTCAATTGGAAATAGTGGCACAGGTTGGGGTCCATCCATTCCAGCTCAGGGTGGAGGGGCTGCTTCTGGCTATGCTACTGGGAATAATGTTTATGAAGGTGCAGATAGCAGATTTGGATTAGGTGGGGGAGGGTATGGAAGAAACAGCAGTACTGGGGTGACTCCATCCTCTTCATTTAATGTGTCAACTGGTGGTTATGAAGGATCCTATGGGGACTTGTACCGCAGTGGCAGTGGCTCGGTTTACAATGACTCTGCTTGGCGTTCTGCTGCATCTGAGATTGATGGTTCTGGCTCATTTGGTTATGGTCTTGGTGGTATAGCTTCAGATGACCCAGTAAAGAGTTCTGAGGGTTATATTGGAAACTACAATGTTACTAGTAGACAACCTAATAGAGGTAAGATTTTAAGCTACATTCTTGTCTCAAAAGAAAATCAGATTATTTTTTATAATTTGTTTGCTTTGGATTTCCAATTATGTGTTTCTATGCTTCTGAAGATGAGTTTTTCCTAAGGAACTTGGAAAGGAGATCTTTATTGACTCGTTTTCTTTACACTTGTCTTTAAGCTTAAGACCAATAGATTTTTAACTATGATATATTGATGAAAAATTATCATGGCTGCTTTGTTAATGTGTTCTTTTACTTATGCTGAATACTTCTTGGTTTCTGACTTTTGTTATGCATGTCTTCTAATTTTATATCTTCAGATTCTTGAGCATTCTCACGAGTGTTTACTGCAATCCAAGTAGAAATATTCCTTGCAACTTCCTGTACTTATGTGTAGGTTTCGTTATCATTTCATTTAAATTTATTCGACTTTGATTCTATTTGTAAGTTATATTGGGTCAGTTTGGATAAATTTCTCAATTAACACTTATATAAGAAGAAATTTTTAAAAATGAATCAAACTTTTTTCACTAGTTAAAATCAACATATGCAGTTAGCTTTTGGAGAACTTGGACAAGAGCTTCTATAAACCTATGATAGAAGCTTAATTTTACCTTCAAATTTTCTTCTCCTATAGGTAGTTAAGTGCTTATTAAGAAGTTTATCCAAATTGGACCATTATATTAACCTGAAAGATGCTTAAATGTGGATAGAGACCACGCTTAGAGCTTTTATAAAGTTGAAGTGCATAAGTTAATTTTAACTTGTGTGAAAAGATTCATTTTATCTTATTTTCTTCTCCTATTAGTATTTATTGAGAGGTTTATCCAAACTAGACCGTTATATTAACTTGAAACTGTTTGGTGGTTTTTAGCTTGTAGTTGGGTCTCATGTGACTTGGTGTATCTTAAATGCTATGGTGTCTTGAGTTGGGCACAACTTGTGCTCAATTTAAGCATCTTTTATAATGAAATATTTTGCTTATAAAAAAAAGTCCACAATCTCAAGTTTAATACTATGAATGATTATATTATCACAAAATAGGCACTGAAAGGTGTTACATTTCTGTGTTATTAGATACTTATTCTCAAAGTATTTAAATTTATAATGATCAAAGACCAAAAACTTGAATTATTCTACTCATTTATATGTTCTCATCTAGAATCAGTACACCTTTGATTATTGTCAAGAACGAGTTTGTTGTTGGTTATCCTCTGCATATTATATTCTTGTTAATTGTTTGACTATTTAGCATGTTCTTTATATTTTTATGATGTTCATAGTTAACTTTATTGCCAGCTACTGATTTTCTTTTAATGAATCCCCTTGCTTTCAGGAATTGCTGCCTAGGAGGTATGATAGTTGGAAAGGTCATGGTAGCATTAGATCAAGGAAAACTGGTTAAAGGTTAATGAGGTATTTTGAATTCATACATCTCCATCACCTAAGAGATACAGCTCATAAGGAAATTCGTCATATATAGCTAACGGTGTTCTTTCTTCTTTCATTTGAATTATACATATTCAAAGACAAAGCAGTTACAAGTGATTTTGTGTAAGGCTTGTTTTTTTTTTCCTCCTTGTTTTGGTCCTCTTCTTCATTTTTCAAGACTTAGGTTCCTTTCTTGGAATTGGATTGAGGTGTAAAATCAGATTTGCGGGATATACTCAGGAAGATTTGTTCCATGATAGTGTAATAGTACATCTCCGGAGAGGGCTTTGTGTTAGTTGTTTTAATGTTAGATTATTAATTTTTGAATTTCTTCTTTCTTTTGCCACTGTAATGCTTGGCATGCAAAAGTGTTGGTTCTTGTAACCATCTTTTTTTTTTCCTATGGTATATGTAACTCTGATCAAATTGTAAGCGAGGTTCAGTTTGATTTATCAAGTGTGAAACATGAGTGGGATGCCTATGTAGGATCCCCATCAAATAATTAAGTTGTTGAACAGTTTTATTAGATTTTGTTACACTTGCTGAGCAGTTTTATTAGTTTGTGTCACACTTTTGTCGTTCAACTTTGCATTTGGTCTATTATTGAAGTCAATTGCATGTTCTTGATTTTCAAGATTAGTCAATTCTTACTTCCTATGTGTTGTTGTAGCAACTGTTTGGTGAAAATAACATAACTGTTGTTGAATTGCATAGAACAAAGTTGATTGGTTCCATGCAACTCAGTGGGTATGACTCAATATAGAAACTTTTTTTGTTTATATAATTGTTTATTTTTATGTAGCTTATTATGCTTATCACTAGCAACTTTTATGGCTATTTAGCATTCTGCTTGTTACTTTCATGGGATTCCATCCTAATAAGAATTGAGATTTGGATCTTCAAATGAAACATGTGTGACCATGCTTTCACCTTATCTTATGGATTAGGATTTGTCTTAACCCTTTTATCTTCAACTGAATTTTGGACATCATAATCATTAGTCACACAACTTATACATAACAACGTTACTTTTGTGAAGTTGGGTCTACGGAAAATGATATTGGCCTTGGTTTGATTTCTTGTTTCTTGATTAACTAAACTTAAATATTTCTATTCTCAAAGCTAAAATATTTTTGATAGTTTTCGACAAAAAGTGCTAATCATTCAAAAATTGCATTTCTAAGTAATGTTTTGTGCTTCACAATTTTCCCAAAGGAGGATTAAGAGAGATATTTTAGGTATAGTGTTTGTCAGGGTTGATTGAGACAAAATAAGATCAATTTTTCTTAACGGAGAAGTAAGTGACAAGTTAATAGTTTATTATAACTTCCTAGTTCTATTTTATTTTATTTTTATTATAAAAAGGCTATTTAAAAACACCAAAAAGGGTAAAATCTCATTTTAACAAAATTTCAAACTTCTGATTGGTTAATTGTGTAAAAAAAAAAAAAATACTGACTGCATAGAAACTAAACTCAAACAAAATTGGAAAAGTTCATTTGCAAATCTCCTAAATAGAAACTATTTGCAACTTCAAAGGTAGACTTGTTAGGTTTTAAAATAAAAACTTTCTTACAGAGAAAGTTGCATACCAAATAAAGTTGAAATAGCTTTTTATTATAATTTTTCTCTGTTTATTCGTTAATAAGTTTCGTCCACAATCTTGATTAGAACTAATTCTCGGTTTTATTCTAGTTTTTATGCTAGTGTTATGCAATGGGGATGGGACCATGTCAAGACAAGTTGAGAGAACATAAGGATACCCAAAAATAAACATGTGAAAATAAAATTCAAACCGACCAATATTTGCGGTAGTAATAACTCTTTCTTTGGGTCAATACGTTAGCAACGAAATTGCAGGTTGGGATTCCTTAAGACTGTGACTGTTTGAAAAGCATTTCCTTTTATTGTAACACATGTTTTAATATAAAAAAAACTGTGTAATTAAAATTATTTAGATAGATATTTTAATTATATTTAACTATTCAAAATCAATTTAATAAAATCGTTTTACTCAAGACAAACGAGTTCTAAGAACCTTTTTTTTTTAATAAACCTAAAAACTTGTTGGAATGAATTTAAAATTATTAGATGTGGTTATGTCTAAATCAGGACAGCTCCAACATTTTTCTAGGACTAGCTAAATTAAATTCAGGACAAGACTTTTAAAAATAAAAAATAATTGATTGAAAAATTATGATTTTGATTAAAATTTGTTTTTGATCTTTTTGAAATGTAAAATTATTTATTAAATTATGATAATTAATTTCTTTTATTTTTTTCATCAAAAATAAACTCAGTTATTTAGTTATTCTTGAGATATTATTAATGTTAAATAATATCTTATGAATTTTACTTTTTAAATATTCTATGGTTATAAGAGAAGTTTCGTTCCCACTATTTATATTTTTTCTCAGTTTCAATGTAAGAATTAAAAAAAATATAATTTATATATTCAAAAATATTTATTTATTATAAACTTTAATTACATAAAATAAACATCTACTTTCTACATAAGATACTAATTCTATATTAAAATATATATTATGAAATGAAATAATTTTTTTTTTTTAAAAAAAGACAGCTTATATAAGTGCTATTGAACTAGTTAGCCGCAATTTGCAATTTACAATTTGCATTAAAAAAGAGAGTTGGAAATTGCAAAAGTGGAAGGGCCCACTACAGGTAAGATTGCAACATTGAACAAACATAGAGAAGAGAGCCGAAGGCCAATCAAAGGATTTTTTTGTTTTTTAAGAAAGAGACAGCCATTCATAAAAACTTGTGCAATCCAACGATATGCCAGTTACGGATACGAATCCGGATCCTTGCAATTGCACCAAGGAATTCTAGTTTTATCTTTTCTCATACAATTTCTTTCTTTTTTTTCTTCTTCCTATTAACATTAAGATTTTAAGAGTGTGTTTCAAATCTTATAAAATTGTTTTCGAAAATGTGACCTAGAACAGGCATGGCAAATAACCTCGAATATGTGGATATTTATCCGAATTCCTCCTAATTTTAATAGGAAATTTTCGCTTTAATCAAATATGTGTATGAATTGGTGGACTTATATAAAGTTCAGGCCGTGTAAATGTATTCCTGAATTTGATAAGTTACATAAGGTTATATTTAATAATTCATTTTAGTTCATTTTTAATTTTTTATTAATAAAAAAATTTGTTTGACTATTTGATAAATATGTTTTTTTAAATAGTTTCTAACACTTTTAAAATGTTATTTGAAGTATATTTTTTAAAAAAATTAATTTTTATCTTTTTATATTTTATTTTTTATCTTAAAATATTTATTCAATGTTATTAATTACCCCCTTTAAATGTTATTTATATCAATTTATATTTTTTAACTATTTCAACAATTAATTTATTAAATACTTATAATTTTTAACGAATTAATTTAAAAACTTTCAATTATCAATTACCTTCAACTTTTATTTAACTTTTCAACTAATTTTACTAAATAATAACATAACCCACAACTCTCTTATTAGTCTCTTTCCAATAACACTAGCTGTATGTATGTAAGCTTATTTGGCCCTACTAACACAGGGTTTGGGATTCGCCACTGGCTATACAAGTACGAGTATTATTCAATTTTCTTAAACAGAAAAGGGGACAAAGATGAATATCTAATTATCTTCATACTTGCTATTGTTACATTTTTTTGGACTATTTTTTCTACAACATATTGATATAATATATATAAGATTTTATTGTTATAATTTTATTTTTTAAAATATAAGTTAATTAGTTTGAAAGTTAAATAATTTAATTATCATAATAATAATTAAATATAAAACTTAAATTACACATTTAACCAAAAATATAATTTAATTCTTAATTCTTTATCTTTAATGTATTTGTTATTTATTATTTTTTACGTTATTTGAATTAAAATATAATTAATAATTTAAGATATAATTTATTTAAAAATATATCAATAAATTAAAAGAATAAAAAATGTAATGGTGAGTTATCTATGTATATACCCAAATCCGATTAAACTCAACATTATTAAGATTTCAAATCTGTCTGTTTCATACATAAATACATACTCACTTGATCTTTTAAAGGAATATAAGTAGGGAGAATTGAACCCATCCTCGACCTGCCTCGTTAAGCTTAAGAATGTAACATTCTCATGCTTAATCTAAGTAATAAAAAATTATTGTCGAACATTTTTTATTCCTAAAATTTACGTAGTATTACACATATTTTTAACTCTTTCTATTATTATATAAAAGGGTGATAGACCTATATTCCCATGAAAATATAATTCTCTTACCTCATTCTACTTTATTTTTTTAATGTTTTTACTTTTTAATTGAAAAATAAAAAATATTCTAAAGAATGATAAGTAGTTATCAAACATTTATTATGGGAATAATATACTAATCCCAAGAATATCATTTTCGAAAATATAATTTAGTTCGTAAAACAAACGCCTCCTAGGTAAAGGAAAAATTATATTAATGATCAAGATTCATGGAGTTAAAAAATACTTTAAAGTTAAAGCTTTAAAGAAAAGCTTTAAAAATAATTAAAAATGATTTGATTCTTTTAGTTTAAATATTTGTTATAAATTAAAAGTCTCCTTTTATTATCAATGACATATCTATTAGTTCAAGATGAGAGATAGAGAAAAATTAAGTTATGTAGTGTATTTTTATGGTGATTAATTTGTATAACTAATAGTGTAAAAGATTATCATATATAGTAATTTTTTTTATTGAATGACAGTATAAAAAATCTATATACAAAATATTTTTTCATCTTTAAAACTTATTTCAGATTTTTCTTTTGTAAAAAAATAGACTACCTTTTCCCCTATTTTATTTTATAAAAGTTAAAAAAAAAAAATACCCCCATCTGATAGCCGTAATCTTTAGGTTAATGATTCTCACTTTGTTAGGGAGGTTGTCTTGATTAGCAACCCTTCCAAATGGGTGGGCTCAAATAAACACGTAAGGGGCCAATAGCCATTAAGCAGGATATTAGAGCCATCGCAATTGCTTTCTGCATTTCATAAAATACTTCCTGCACCTCCTTTAACTTTTTCTTTTTTTTTTTTACAACATCCTGAAACAACTTGCGTGGCATAATTATTATTATTTTCCAGAACGAGGAATCCGGAAACAAAAATATTTGGTGGAGCCTTCTAGAAATGCAAATCCAGAGTTACTTTTTGATAATTTCAGATCAAGCAATTTGGATTGGATTGATTTGTGATACAAATTGATTAATCCATAAGACTATTGGGTATTTTGTGAATTTCAGATTAGACAATCCGGAAGTAATTTTTTTTCTTCTCCGGATCAAGTGTTTCGAAGTAGCACACATATTTCAAAAGGTAATCCAAAATACAAATAAAACATTATTACAGATGACCTATTTTGTTATTTTATTTTGTTTGCATTTCGGAGTAGACATTCCAAAATACACATCTATTCCAAAATTCTAAAAATAGCTTCCAGATTTGTTTATCCGTAACATAATTTGAAATGACAGGGAACAACAGCTGAAATGAAACATAAAAATTGGAATAGATGGAGTTTATTGGCTTTGAGCATGAACTCGTGTAAGGACGGGTAGGGGTGGAAATAGGTCAGATAGTCTATCAGGGATTTACAGTCTGGTCTGGTCTGTTTATTAAAAAGTTCAAATTTGAGTTTTTAAAAAAATCTTTTTAATTAAAAAGGTCAGGCTGAAGACTTTAAAAAAAAGTTCACTAAGTTTGATGAATAGTGGACTTATATAAATTATAACTTATAAGATTATATTTAATAATTTATAAGAGAAACATATCTATCATGTTATTTTTTACTTTTAATTATTTTTTATTTAATCAGACTTTGTATACAGGGTTTCAAGCAAACTAGACCTTTATGCAGACCAGGTTCAAGTCTTAATAATTTATTTTTAACAGGTAATAAGTCAAATTTAGGCTTAATGATAGTAATGCAGGTCAGACTCATGCCAAAGTCTGGTCTGACCTATTTCTACCCCTAGGGACGTGGATGTGGATCTGATAAGGCTATTACTTTGTTTTGGCATATTCATGGTACAACGCAACTTGTATGATTCTTTTGCCTCCTTTAAACACGTCCTTTGTGAAGGCTGGCCATTTTTAATAATAATAAATATGTTTTTTTTGCCTTAAAAAAAAACTTAATGTGTGATGTTAATTTGTGCTTGCACTGTGTAAATTGTAGATCGAATCCAAAGATTTTACAGTGAGTATTCAATATTCATTCAAGAAATCTGCAAGGACACTTGAAGTTGGCGAGGGGCACTTATGAAAAAAGAGAGACATAAAAATGTAGGGGTAAGAGAATAACTGAATAAGTTATAGTAGAAGAAGAAGGATAAATTTGAAATTTTAGAAAATATAAAATTAAAAAAAGAGGTACAAGAAGTATTTGATAGGGTGTGGGAAGCAATTGCCTAGACTGATTTATTTCCCCCATTGAGGAAAGATGACTTTGTGGTTTCAATTTTATTTTCCCATTTTACATCTATAATTACTTGTGTTAGCCTGCGTTAGCGAATGGAACTTAATTAAAATATATTCATAATAAAAAATATCATATTGTTATTTAATTATAAATTTTAAGGTATAATAAGATTATTTTTTTTTGTGTGGAATGGTAACACTGATATTTAAAGTTTTGAAACTATAATTTCATGCATATTATTCCAACTTCCACCACTAGACCAATCCTAATGGGTTAAATAATAATAAGATTTTAACCTTTTATAATAATTATTTTAAAAAACATATCTTAAATTAATTTGTAATTAGTTGACCGTGTAATACAGTAACAGGGTTTCAAAGTTAAACAAAACAAAAGTAAAATCTGGATCACCGAACACAAGGTTAATTAGTCGGCATAACATAAAATTTGTTCCTAGGGTCCACCATAACGTAGACAACATCTCACGCGGTAAGGCACATTGCTCCACAATATCCGTTTAACACAAGACCAAAGTCCAAAACAGTTTATTTATTTTTTGTTTTTTTCCCCACTATATCATATGATTGTCAACTTTGTTTTACGTGATTAGTTTATATTAGCTACATAATAATGGACCCGTGAGTAATCCAAAAAGCAAGCTTAATTAGACAAAGACAAACACAGGATTTCTTCACTGTTAGGATCCTTGAAAAGTGGTTAAACTTGCCCACTAACTCACCTCTTCTCCCTTACTTTATAGGATTCCATGTTTATTCTAATGGGAATGAGGAAGAAAAGAAGAAATCATAAACTTTACACCGTGCCAAAAGGTCAAAAAGCAGATACCCTACACTCATCAATGGGCCCCACATTCACCCACGGTAGATTTATGGTAGAATTCAATCAAGTGAATCCTTTTAGGTGAAGTTCTTTTTTTCTTGTTTGAAAAATGATGTCAAGGTGAGACTTCTTTGTTAATTACATGTGTTAGTAACTACAATCAATACTTTTCCAAAATAATGAGGTTTGCAAAGGTTTTGTACAAGCATGAAGCTTGCATAAAAAGGCTTTTCACATTGGAAATTTTGACCAGGTGTAGATGCACCAGGGTGCAAAGGATAGAAACTTAGCATGAAAAGGAAATAGCTAGGATACGTGAAGAATCAATGCCAGTGAGAACATTCATTTCTTGCTAAAGAAACACCATCAAGCCAACTTAAGAATCAATCTCAAACGGTTCTAATATTTTTTTTATATATTTAAATTATAAAATTAAATAAGAAGAAAATAAAAACCCTTTTTCATAAAACACTTATACAAGAGAATAAGAAAATAACATGAATTAAGTTTATCACACAAGACAAAATAAACCTATGTACTTAACTTTTACATAAGTTCTTTTCATTTAACTTCTCGGAAAGTTAAGGTACATGAGTTGATTTTTAACTTATCGAAAAGTTTAATGCATTTTACCTTCTTATTTCCCTTCCTGATAACTGTTTATGGATTAAACAAAGAGGACCCTAGTCCCTTTGAAGAACTACATTGTCAAACATTTGTGCATTGTCTTCCATAGAAGCATTTGAGTTTAACATTGTTGTTGATGTTCTGGTAAGGACACAAGTCCATGCAACTCTGAAAGAGTTTCTGAGGTGATGGCATCAAATCAGACCCTGAAAGAGCTACAATGGGTTCAGCAAGCAATCAAATCTGAGGCCCTAAATCTGCAAAGTATTTCCTTCTACCTCTCCCAACCAACCTCAGGCTGTTATCAAGAAACAGACAACTCCATAAGCATAAACATTTCCAAGGAAAATCTTCCATTGTTTTCCCACCTTTTGACAACACTAGCAGCACCTAGGAGCATCAACTCTTCCTCTTTGAGAAACTTGGAGTTCCACAGAGTTGAATGGGACTCACAACATGTAAGAAATCTTGGCTCCTTGCTTGGGAATAACCAAAATGTACAACAAGTGGTTTTTAGAAGAAACAGGTTCAATGGAAAAAGCCTTTCAGAGCTTTCTGACATTCTGAAGGCAAATAAAGTGATCAAAGAGATCATGCTTTCAGAATCAGGTATAGGGTCTGTTGGAGCTGGACTCATTGCTTCTGCTCTCATGGTGAATGATAGTTTGGAGGAGCTTCAGATATGGGAAGATTCAATAGGGTCAAGAGGTGCTGAGGAGCTTTCCAAGATGATTGAAGTTAACTCAACTCTCAAGCTTTTGACAATTTTTGACTCAAATGCCATCACAGCTACCCCTCTTATATCTTCCGTTTTGGCGAGGAACAGAAGGATGGAAGTTCATGTTTGGAGTGGGGAAAATGGGGACAAAAGTTCCAAGGTGGTTGAGTTTGTACCTGAGAACAACACACTTAGGATTTACAAGCTTAACCTCTCAGGTACTTGTAGGGTTACTTGCTCTTTAGGGATGAACTTCACCGTGAAGTCGCTTGACATGACCGGCGTCAAGCTAAAGTCACGGTGTGCTAAGGAATTTAGGTGGGTTTTGGAACAAAACCAGACCCTCAAAGAGGTTAACTTGTCTAGAACATGCCTTAAAGACAAGGGCATTGTGTATGTTGCAGCTGGCCTCTTTAAGAACAGAAGTCTGCAAACCTTACATGTAAGTGGAAATTGGTTCAGTGGAATAGGTGTGGAGCATCTACTATGCCCTTTGAGTAGATTTTCAGCACTGCAAATGCAAGCCAACACTACTTTGACATGTGTTACTTTTGGAGGAGGGAGAACAAGAATAGGAAGGGATGGTCTAGCTGCTATTATACAGTTTCTTATAACCAATGAAACAGTGAGGAAATTGGGGATTCATGATGATGAGAGTTTGAGATCGGATGACTTTGTTAAAATCTTCAAGAGTTTGGAGAAGAATGCTAGCTTGAAATGCTTGTCTCTACAAGGCTGCAAACGTGTGGAGGGAGAGACATTGCTGCAGACAATTATGGAGACCCTGCAGATAAATCCTTGGATTGAAGATATTGATCTCTCAAGAACACCTTTACACAACTCTGGAATGACTCGGGGGATTTATCAGAGATTAGGCCAGAATGAGAAGACTGAACCAGAAATGGATTTGGTCAAGGACATGCCACTAACAGAACCCAAGAGTTGCAGAGTTTTCTTTTGTGGTCAAGAATGTGCAGGTAAGGTTGAGTATAATTATTTATCTTTAACAAGGTATTGATTTGTGCATTGCAGGGTGTAGTAAAATTGTATAAATCATATAATTTTAGAGACTTCATATATTAAAATTTAAATAATTTCATAATTCTTCAAATAACAAAAATAATGGCAAACATTAATCATATTAGAATAAATTTTGGTGTGACTACAGAGAAACATTTTTTTGAAGAGACTAGAGAGAAACAAATAAATTAGTAATTGTGAATTCCTTTGTGCATACATCAAGTTAATGGTGCTTCATAGATTTCTTTGTAGAAATTTGCTTTGAAGTTCATTTTACTAAAAAAGAAAAGGATAAACAAGATCAGCATTGACATATCCAAATGTAGCTATTGTGTTAATCTTACTGATCCAAGTGTAGTTTGTGTTTAATATCACTTGTGATAGTGCCTTTCTTGGTATACCTTACCATCTTTTCTCCAACGTTCTCTACCTTCTTAAATTTTTAGATAGCCAAAAAATACTTATGTCTTCACCATTGTTCTATCTTCTTAAATGAACTGTATTGTGGAATTCAGTATTTATCACTTATTTATCAATAATTATACTTAGTTAAGAAGTATCATAACTGAAACATTCTGTCTAATAAATTAAATATTAAAGTCAAGAAAGTAAGAATTATAATACAATGAAAGGATGGATGATGTGGTTTCATAACAAACAATGTTCATGCTGACATGGCATGATAAGAAAGAATGTTCATGAAACAACTCAGGCTTCAGGTTTTTTATAATATAAACAGATGTTTTACTATTGATTCATTTTATGGCACACTATCTCAAAACTATATGAGTAAAATAAGTTCATGGAACCAAATTAAGCTCCATTCTTTTCATATCAGCACAAGCTAATGACAGATAAACTTGAACCACAGTTAATAGTTTAAATTCATATTTTTCAGGCAAAACCACACTTTGTCATTCAATATCACAAAATTTCTCTGCTTCATCACTTCCCTACTTTGATCAAGTCAGAACAATTGTGAACCCAGTGGAGCAGGCTGTCAAGACAGTAGGAATGAAGATAAAAACTTTCAAGGATGAGGATACAAGGATTTCAATATGGAACCTTGCTGGTCAGCATGAGTTTTTATCCCTCCATGATCTTATGTTCCCAGGGCATGGAAGTGCATCATTTTTCATCATCATATCAAGTTTATTCAGAAAACCAAGTAACAAAGAACCAAAAAGTTCAACTGAAATTGAAGACGACCTGCAATATTGGCTCAGGTTCATAGTTTCCAACTCTAAAAGGGCAATACAACAATGCATGCTACCAAGTGTTGCTGTTGTACTCACACATTTTGATAAAATCAACCAACCATCACCAAATTTGCAGCACACAGTAGATTCAATACAGAGATTGAGAGACAAGTTCCAAGGTTATGTTGAATTCTACCCAACTATATTCACAGTTGATGCAAGATCATCAGCATCAGTTAGTAAACTCACTCATCATATCCGAAAGACAAGCAAGACAATTCTGCAAAGAGTGCCGCGAGTTTATCAACTTTGCAACGATCTGATACAGATTTTATCAGACTGGAGATCTGAGAACTACAACAAGCCAGCAATGAAGTGGAAGGAGTTTGGTGAGCTATGCCAAGTTAAAGTCCCGTCGTTGAGAATCCGATCAAGAAATGATAATAAAGAGAGGGTGGAAATGAAGAGAAGAGCTATTGCTACCTGTCTTCATCACATTGGTGAGGTGATTTACTTTGATGAGTTGGGGTTTCTAATTTTAGATTGTGAGTGGTTCTGTGGTGAGGCACTTGGTCAGCTGATAAAGTTGAATGTTAGGAAGCAACACTCCTCAGAAAACAATGGATTTGTTAGCAGGAAGGAACTGGAAAAAATCTTAAAAGGAAGTTTGCAGAGCCCTATTCCCGGTATGGGTTCAAAGGTATTTGAGAACTTAGATGCTAGTGACCTTGTGAGGATGATGTTAAAACTTGAACTCTGTTATGAGCAAGACCCATCAGATCCAAATTCTCTGCTATTGATTCCCTCAATTCTTGAAGAAGGAAGAGGAAAGCCTCAGAAGTGGCAGCTAAGCATGCAAGACTGTGTTTATGCGGGACGTCATCTTGAGTGTGATGATTCAAGCCACATGTTTCTAACTCCAGGATTCTTCCCTCGTTTACAGGTAACAGTTTCTATACCACACCTTTTTCCCCTAAGTTTCACCCTCTCCAATTGTTTCTTGCAACAACTTCTTTTCCGTGAAATTATTCCCTGCACTTGATATCTCAAGGTTTATCTGGTGTTGGTTACTTTCTGATGGTGGATGACCTAGGTTCACTGAATGCAAAAGCATATAAAATGTAGTTTGGAAAGAAACATAATTAGGACTCACCTGCTTGGGTTAATGGTTAGGATTTAGGACACATCATACATTATACCATTAATTATAGGACTAGAAATGAGTCAAATTGAGTTGAATTTGGCTTAGTTCAACTAGACTCAATAAGAATTGATTTGGTTCAAAACTTAACTCGAATCAACATAATTTTTTTTTTCTAGCTTGAACTTGATTTGAGTCAAGCTCGTGAACAACTCGATATCTTGATGTGTCTTCAAATTGCTTATATTTTGATCTTCACTCCTAAGTTTTTAAAGCAACAATAACAAGGATTTCTGGATTTTTCCTGGATATAATTTTGGATTTTCTGATTGAATTTGTTCCTTTGGTGTTGCAGGTGCACCTTCACAACAGAATAGAGGCTTTAAAGGATCAACATGGGGCAACTTACAGTCTTGAGAAGTACCTCATTTCAATCAGCATTAATGGAATCTACATAAGAGTAGAACTAGGAGGGCAGATGGGTTACTATATTGATGTCCTTGCATGCTCCACAAAAAACTTGACTGAAACTTTAAGAGTCATTAATCAACTTATAATCCCTGCGATCCAAAGCATTTGCCATGGGATCACCTTGACTGAAAATGTCATAAGGCCTGAATGTGTGAGAAAACTGACACCCCCTAGATACAGAAAAACTCAATTTGCTTCCCTGCAGCAACTGAAACAAGCACTACTTTCACTTCCAGCAGATGGCATGTATGATTATCAACACACATGGAGTCCAGTCCTAGACTCTGGTAGGCCTATTCTCCAAGATGGATTTGATTTTGCGCGAGACCTTTTATCCGATGATGACTTCCGGGAAGTGTTGCATCGAAGGTATCATGACCTGTATAATCTTGCACAAGAGCTGCAAGTCCAACCTGAAAATAACCCTGAAGGGCAAGGTCAATCTGTAACCATGATTGATGAAGCTGCAAAGGTTGAACCAACCTTTGGTGGCATTGCAAAAGGAGTTGAAGCAGTTTTAGAAAGACTCAAGATTATTGAACAAGAAATCAGAGACTTGAAACAGGAAATCCAGGGGCTGAGATACTATGAACATAGACTTCTCCTTGAACTCCATCGCAAAGTGAACCACCTAGCAACCTTCAATGTTCAGGTAGAGGAGAGGAAAGTCCCCAATATGATCTATTTTGTTAAGACAGAAAACTACACAAGGAGACTGGTCACCACCATGCTATCTGGCATGAATGCTCTCCGGCTCCACATGTTATGCGAGTTCCGGGGACAAATGCATGTTGTGGAAGATCAGATGGGGTGTGAAATCATGCAAGTCGATAATGTGGCCGTGAAGTCTTTGGCTCCCTACATGAAGAAGTTCATGACACTGGTAACTTTAGCTCTTAAAATAGGAGCTCATCTTGCAGCTGGGATGGGGCAAATGATACCAGACTTGAGCAAGGAGGTGGCTCATTTGGCTGGCTCTTCTGTTCTCGGTGGTGCAGCTGGGGCAACTGCAGCTGGTGTTGTAGGGGCAGCCGCTATAGGTTGCAGAAACAGGTCCAGGGAAGGTTCAAGGGACATTCAACAAGACTTAAGAGCAGCACAGCAATGGGTGGTTGATTTCTTAAGGGAAAGAAGCTGCTCCTCAGGGAAGGATATTGCAGAGAAGTTTGGACTGTGGCGAGTAAGGTATAGGGACAATGGTCAAATTGCATGGATATGCAGGAGGCACATGTATGCCAGATCTGCAGAGATAATTGAAGTGCCTGTTTGAAACAGTTGAAATCCTTATGTAGCACTAGGAGCCTTTGCCTCCAAGTTTCTTTTTATTGTTGTGTGTTTATATTTTCCATTATTAATATGGCATGTAATGATGTTCTCCAATACATTTAAAGGAGCACAAATGTTGGTCTAGTAAATTTTAATTTCGAGCATGATGGAAGCTCAATAGCTCATACATTACCTTTCTGATTATAAGCGTGTATTTCAAAATCATTAAGAATGAGTTTAATTCATGCACTGTTAATGTAAAAGCTATTGGCCAATAAATTTGTTATATAAGTCAATAAATTTACTATTCATGACTATTTGTGATTCAAAGATGGTATAAAGACTATTAAAATTTAAAGTATGAGTACATGTATGAATAAAATGACCATTCCAAAAAGTTGAACTAGGACAAGGAAATACGGCCTGACAAAAGATAAAAGATCTAGGATCCTGTATGGTATGAGCTTTTTCATGCGAAAGAAAGCAAAGTTTTGTAGATTTTGCTTCATCTACACTTTGGCTTTCACCGTATGAATGTGGGACCACAGTATTACTAGTGCTTACTGATTATATGCATGATTAATATCTTGTGAGTTGAAATAAGATTTCAAAATTATTGGCATCCAAATCAAAGAACGACAAAGGAAGAAGGTAACACAAAAGTTCATGTAGCAGTTAAGATAGCAACAAGCTTGTGAGAGTACAAAGTTATATTCCCTGTAACCTACAACCAACCAACATGTGATGAAATATAGAAGGGGAAACCACACAGGATAGTACATTGATTATTTCAGTTCACTACTTAATATCAGTTTTCTTCTAAAAATCTACAGCGACTGCCCGTATTCCCTTGAACAAGGGAAGCAAAAGATCAGAAGAAAGCTCTGCTGCCATAAAACACGCGGGAATTATTGCTCTTTGTTGGCTGTAGTTTCTGCTCAGTGGTTGAATTTCCTGAACTGGTTGGTTCACTTTCCAAGTCCATAGGAAGCTTCATTTTTGCTAGCGACTCAGTGAATTGCTGCATGCTTTTCATGTACATGTCTACTATATCCTGCTGCACGACCTTTGGCTCAGGCTCAATGTTCACACTCACAACAGGCTTAGGGAATGAGTCAATAGGAACCCCACATGAGGAATCACTCTCACCATCTCTGGCATCCACATTTTTGTCCTCTTTGGTGCCTGAAACTTGCTCCTGAATGGGAGACTTAGAAGCAGCAGCAGCATCAGATGATTCTGAGTTTGCTGGCACAGAAGGGGAAGAAACCCCATTTGTCAACACACTGCTAGGAGGGGAATTGACCTTAGTTGGCTGAACAGACTCAACACTGCATGCTGAGAAGCTTTCCACAAGCTGAACACCGGCTTCGGAACTGTGATTTTCAGCATCAGAAGTAGCCAAGCTATCAGAACACTGAGTCTCCTCACACGGAATGCCGAAGTATTCTGAAACCATCAAGTGGTCTTCATTCACAATCTTCGGATCTGGGAACTCGATTTTATCTAAATCCCGGGCCAGTGACTCGGACTTCTCTGAGTCCTGCACGGCGGCATCCGTGGCCACCTTGTTTGGCATTGCAGAAATTGCCATAACATCAGGTGAAGCACCAGTGTAGGAAAGCGACAACTGAACAAAACCTGAAGGAGAATGGAATAGATCAGTTGAAGAAAGAGAGAACTCTTTCTCAAGTTTCCCATTCTGGACTAGTACTTCAGACAAGGGTACCAAAGCAAAACCAAGCAACTGGTCTTCAAGGTAGTTCTTCACCCTGCTAAGCATCCATATCTCACACTTGAGAGATGCATCAACAGTCCTAACATCAATACGAAGATTCTCGTTGAACACAGGGTTCCTTCCTCCTCCATTGATGGTTTTGGTAGACACAGTGGTCTCAGGATTACTGGTCAGACTAATCTTAGCATAAACATCTTGCTTGTGGTATATGCAAATGTTTTGAATGTCCCTGGCTTGATGTATGTAAACATCAAGCACTCCAAGAAACTCCTCTACATTTGACATGACAACTTCCTTGCCATTCACTTCAATGTCCTTGGACAAAGGACTAGAGTTTCCCGAAAAAACATCAGACTTGTGCTTCTCACCCTCACCCAATACTGAGCTCCTGAAGGGTGACACAACAGATTGTGGGGAATCCATTATGATATCACAGTATCTGGCAACCTGGCAAACCACAAAGAGCTACAAGAAAGTCAATTCACCCTTAAGTTTAAGAAAACTAAGACACAAGACCACAGCAAGAAACATGTGCTACATCAAATACTAATTACTAACAGAGCAACCTAGTACTAGCTGAAAAACACAATATTCACTAATCCAAAACCTAGCTCAACAAAACACAAACTTAAACAAACCACCCCAAAAACCTAGGCTTAAGCAGATCCAAGAATAGAGACAAACTTCACTGCATGTAAACCAACTTAGTTAAAAGAAGGAAGGAAGGAAATGCATCACTCAATCCCAAAACGTGAGAGAAGTAGTGGTAGGAAGCTTGAACTGGACTACTTGAGTTCCCTCAAAAGGCAACTCAGAATTTAACAAAACCAGAAGCAGAAGCCCCCCCAAAATTGAAACTTTCCAGTGAAATACTCGAAGACCCAGAACCAGCAAAGGTTAAAAACTAGCAAGAGCAATAAAGGGTAGTACCAAGTTTCATCATATTCCAATAAAGCTACCAACTTTATCCGTTTTACTGCACAAAAAAAAAAAAAAAAAAAAAAAAAAAAAAAAAAAAAAAAAAAAAAAAAAAAAAAAAAAAAAAAAAAAAAAAAAAAAAAAAAAAAAAAAAAAAAAAAAAAAAAAAAAAAAAAAAAAAAAAAAAAAACACTACCAGCGGAATCCAAGGGAGGGCACGGTGACCCAGAACGCGTTAGTCACAGAATTCTAAAACCACAAGCCACTTTAAAAATTCCTCCTTCAAATCACACACCAGCACTAGAAAACAAAAGAGAATTCAGAGAGAAGAGAAAAAAAGATATTTAAATATAAAAAGAAAGAAAGAAATATGTATCTAGAAAAGGTATATTAAAGGAAGATGATGAGATTTTATTTGATTTTATTACCTGGTTTTGGGTTGAAAGTCAAAGTCTTGGGGGTGTGGTGTGGCTCAAAATGAAATCCAATAATCCACAATCAGAGAATGACCCAGTTCGTGAATCGAGGTGAAAGAACTAAAAAAGCTGTGAACTTTGTTTGGTGTCTAGCGGAAAGGAAAGGGATGTTGTTGTTGCTGACTGGTGCTGAGAAATAGAATGAAAATAGTTTTCTGGGAGTGTATGGATCCGTGTAGGGAACATGCTCGCAGAACAAGTGTGTCTTTGGAAGAGTATTATATAATATGGGACATGATAGCCGCAGCAGATAATAATGAAAAATACTATATTTTTTACGTATAAAATCAATCATATGTTTTTTTTCCTAATGTACTGTATGGATACGATAAGTATTAGATACGGTAATATAATTATTTTAAAATATAAACTACGATATGCATAAGATATATATTTAAATTTTAAAATATAGATATAATTCATAGGATTGAAGTAATTCTTTATAAGACTCTCATATATTCATATATTTTTGTGAAAGAATTATCTATTTAATGATAAAATTTATATGTTTAAATTGTTTTGTGTGTAAGATTTTATGACGTGGGTTTGAAAGATACTCATAATATTTAACCTAAGAGAAAATAATAAAAAATATATAAAAATTTATAAATATATAATTATAATTATATATATTCAAATTAACAACATACTTCTAAGAAATTACTTAAAATTAAATAAAATTATAAATCATTATTATAATAAATCACTTTATATTCTCTACAGATTAAAATTAAATGAGTATTGATCTCATTCCTTTCTTAAATTGATTTAAAAACAATGCTTAGATGTTTCTAATTTTCTATTTATAAATACTTTAATATCTATTTTCTTTTTTGGTTACTTTGTATATGATATCTTATCTAAAGAGACCAGTCTAGTAATACTTAGACTAACGATTTGTTACTGTTCAATGTCTCATATATGTAATGTAATTGTATTGATTTTCATATAATTTTTTAAAGGCTTAGATATTTTACAAATATATAAAATATCGGTGTTCTAAACGTATTAACTATGAATATATGAAGCAAATTATAGTATTGGTGCTTCACAAATATACATTGACAATAATGATGTTTGAATTTAAGAGCTCGGGCAAACATTCTTTTTTTAGGGCTGGGGCAAACATTCCAAACCTTTATTACTAGGCCATTAAAACAATCGTATATATGATTAAATATGAAATTTACAGTGAAGATCAATTTATATATTAATTATGTTTAAAAAAATTTATTATAATTAATTTCACTAATTTGAAATTAAATATATCTACCTAAAAATTTAGTCAATTAGTTGAATATGATATGTTAGTTATTTTTTATTCAATTTTTTTTTTTGAAAAGAAACATAGTTATATCATATTATTTATGACTTGTGAAATAATATAAAAAGATATATAATTAAAAACATGAGAGTTAGTATAAATTTTTGAAACTATTACTAAGTTATGAATTATTAGATTAGTTTATCTTTTTACAAAACTGATCCTTGAGTTTTTAAAATTAAAAAAACTTGCTCATCTATGAAGAATGGAATGGAAATCTTCAAATGGACATTCAAGCAAAAACTTCAAATTGTAACTTCTCACAAAACATGTATGGGAACTTGTGTCCATTTCCTGTATAAAAAAAACTTTTGGCTTATGCCCTTATGTTTAATACAAAGTACAAACACACTGTCTGATCAATTATATTTTAATGTTTAAATTATTAAAATTTCCCGCTACTTTTGTCTTTTATTTGTTCTTCATTTATTTTAATTTTTTTAATAACCTTATATAAAGTTATCAAACATATTAATTTGATCATGTTATTATGTAATTTTTATTATATTTTAAGTAAAGAAATTAATGAAATATATAAAATAATAATTGTAATAAAACTAAATATAAAATTAGATAAATAATTTGTTATTTAAAATAATAAAAATTTTATTATTAATATAAAATAAAAAATATATATAAATACAAAGAATAAGTAAACCTAAAAACTTAAACTAATAATACTTCATACAAGTGATAATGATTTGTATCTCTTAATCAAGTTGTTCAAAATTTGAACTTGACACTAACATAAAATAAATCAAATCATGTTTAAAAGAAAATATTTATTAAGTGTGTACTTATATAATCATTAGATAGAGTAAAAAATGGTGAATATTTTAGACCAATACCATTATAAGGAAAAAAACTTAAAAACTTAAAAATATAGCAACATATATTTGTACTAATATTGATGGTTCAAATTAAACTAACTCAATCTTAATCAAATTAGTTTAGTTAAAATTAACCAAAAAAGAAAATCAAAATCCATACCAAACAACTCATTGAATATAATGAATAAACTAATACTCAAATCAATTCAACTTATAAACACTCAAAATAAGTTCTGGTTTCACAGGAGAGTCTAATCTTTTTCTTTCTTCTTTTCCATTTATTTTCATTCTAACAAACAAATAACGTATATCTCCTTTCTTTCCCTCAGTGTCTGCTGCCTCAAATTCAATCACCTTCTCCAAAGAAACAGACCGTTGGTGAAAAGGACAAGATATAACTATAAATAAATTAATACTATATACTCCATTTTTGTAGCATAGTAGAGGGATGGGGTATGGGACGCACCGTCCCACGCCATGGCCCCATCTCCACACAGACCAATCAGAGAGCATTTGAGTGGGTTTTTGCAAGTGGGACATGATGCTTTTAGTGCATTTGATGGGACTTTTCTCTGTCTCTGCATCAATGAAGAAGAGTTATTTATGTTTGTATATTCCAACTTCCTAGTTTTCTATTCTACTTAAGGGATTCTATTTTTTAAATTCCTTTCAAGACCATGTGCTAACTGATTTCAAGACCATGTGATGTGATAACTGATGAGAATCGTTTCTTAAGATATCCTCAACTAAAGTGAAAAGAAACTGAAATAAGATTATTTTTTTGAATTGAAGTAGGATATAAAGCTATGGATCTTACCTTATTTTGCTATTTTTTTTTTCATTCTCTTTCTAAACAAATAAACAAAACCTAAATCTAGTGTGTTTATGAACAAAGAGAAAAAATGATACTCACAGTTTATAAAGTTTTTTTTTTCGATATATACAATTTATAAAGTTTTGATTCATACAATTTTCTTGTTTTAAAATTCATGCATTTGAACTAGCTTTGGTGGTAGTTCCAGCTTTTTTTAACCAGCTTTTGTGCTTGAGTCAAATTTAATACTGGTATCAGTTTATCTAGTTAGTGTAGTTGAATATATTGAGTCACCTATTATCATGCCATTATTATTTGCTAAAATTTTACACTCAAAATAATTATTATTCAAAATTATGTTAAAAAATCTTTTATCAACTAATAATATGAAAAAAATAAGATGTATAAGTAAAAAATAACTACCATTTTTTTAGTTAATTTTTTAAACTTAAAGTTTAGTGCAAACCTACAAATTCTAAGAAATATCAACATATTTTCTCGTAATTGATTATTCATTTTGTTAGAGGAGACTAGTTCAATTAATTAATTGAGTAATATGAATAAATTACATGTTATTTGTTTTTTATTCCTACTTGTGTGCACATAAATTATGGTATTAATTTTAATGTTTTATTTTAATTCTTTTTTATCTAATCTTATATTTCCTTACATAAAAATCGAATTTTGTGAAAAGCAGTTCATTACTATATAACAACACATTTTGACCACGAGAGATTCAGGTCCACCGTAAATTTTCATGGAAGCGAAATCATTTGCGGTGCAAAAAATCATCATGGCTATTTTGTACTGCCTCCAGTTTTAAATATAAGATAAAAAAATTAAATTATGTTAGATAAAAATAATAATTAATTACATGTAATTATATTAATCTCAATTAAAAAATATTTTTTCAATTTATCTTTCATTAAAATTTGGTATAAGAAATAAAAAAAAAGTCATTGAAATTAAAGCCTTATGAAAATTCTATCAAAGTTAATAATCATCCATACATTAGATGTTGCATATCTAAAATATTTTCTTTAAAAGAAAATCCATTTAAAGTGAATTAGAATGAACATAAAAGAGAAAGAAAACAGGTAAGAATATATTATTTTATATTGTGATTAAATTGCATTATAAAAATTCAACAAAAATAAATTACATTCTAAATTTAATAATTTCGATCAAGATATATTTAGGTAGCTAAACTTTACATGTTTATATATATATATATATATATATATATATATATATATACACACACTTAAGAGACTGATAAAAGAAATATAGATTTAGAGTTAAGAAATATATGAACAGATCGAAGAAACCTAAGCTTAACGATATAACGAACCAAAATTTAATTCTGTTGAGAGAAAAGTCTATTTAATGTTTTCCTTAAAGAATGTTGCTTCCAAAATAGAATATTTGTGGGTAAAAAACAATTATATGAATTTATAATGCTGGGTACGAATGCAAGCCAGTGCAGGAGCGGGTCCTTTAACTTAGTTTTCTTTACCCAAATAAATAATAAGCAAATAAACAATTGAAAACAAAGGCAGTTGCTTAGAATTTACTCTACTATCCCATTCAGATAATGGGTAATCAAATAAAGCCAAACTAAGCATTGTATTAAGTATTAACGGCATCACCATCTTCTTAATTAACCTGAATAAAATATATATATATAAGCCAAATTTGATCATACAAAATCGTATGCAAGGAAAAAGCATATATGATTACTTGGACAAAAATAGTGTAGAACTCGAGAGATTTCCTAGATCAGCATAAAAAATCGCCCACTTATAACAAGAGCTTTTGCACTTTAATTCTATAAGTTTTCCCCTTTTATTCATGCATTGGCTTTGGCCCCAAACCATCTTCTTCGTTCGCCCAAGGTATCGTGCAATTATTTTGCACCATACATAAATTGTGCATACAAAATTATAAGCTTAACTATGGCGGGATCTTGTGTTTCATGACTATATTTGATAAGTTACTTTATTTTAATTTTAGTTTTTTTTATTAGTTAATTTTTTTTCCGACTATTCAATAAATAAACTTAAATTGAAAAAAAGAATTATACAATTACGCAGTGTGACAATATAAAATATATAATTTTATATAATCATTCAATGATATCTTATAATATATGATGAATTGATTAATTTTTATAATACTTATCTTAAAAATTATGTAAATAATAATTTAATTGTGTAAAACTATTTTATATTATAAATATATTACCATTAAATTCTTTTATCAACTCAAAATGACCAAGGAGATAAAGGGAAGGGATGTGTCAAGTGTCAACTTTACACCATTCAATTAATGACTCTTAACTACTTATCTTTGAAATGTTTCAAATTCCATCCAATGTAGGCCTCAAGATTCCTAGACATGGCCTACTGTTGGGAAAAAAATTAATTAATTGCAATTTAAAAAAGAAATTACAAAAATATAACAGTTTGAAAACTAATTACAAGTATATGGCAATCAAACACGTCGCGATGGTGCGTGTTCGAACACGTCGACTATAAGCGTGATCGAGGCTGAGTCACATCGTCCTTGGACGTGATTAATCACGTCCTCCTTGGACGTGTTAGTGGTGCAGTTCCGCCGTGGCTGGACGTGACCTTGCCGCTGTTTCATTTGATCTACAGTAAGAAAAATAAAAAACATGCCTGGTGAGAAGATGAAAGCAGCGGTTGGCCCGAGAAAAGAAAAAGAAAGAAGATAGAAGTATTGCCACTGATTTGATTAGGAGTGAGGAGTCACTGATATGATGCTCATGCAGAATGTTTCCCTCTTCTCCTCTGCAAGTGCCAGCTAATGCAATAATATCCTTTTACTATTATTTCTTCTATCTTAAATATAAACTAAAAAATTAAATTTAAACTAATAAAATATTATTTAACCAAATTATATTCAAAATATCATTTGTTTAATAAATATATAAAATTAAGCAAAAATATATTTTCTTATATAAATATGAAAATATTTAATATGAAAATATGACATTTTATATTAATTTTACTTATAATTGTTATAAAAAATGTTAAATTTATATTTATTACATATATAATTGATATAAAAAATTAATATTATGTATTTGAATTTACTTAAATTTATGTTCTAATTTTGTGATGATGGAAAAATGTACTAGAATTTTCACATAAATAAACTGTAAACACATATATATTAAAATTATATTTTCAAGCTAATATATTAACCTTATATTATCATTACAATAAAATAAAAAGTAAGCTAATCGGATTTTATTATTAATTTACAAAATTGGAACCCTAAAGCACCAGATTGAATTTC
>PYAF01004258.1:0-124633 GCA_007407185.1 Glycine tomentella | reverse complement strand
GGAAAAATGTACTAGAATTTTCACATAAATAAACTGTAAACACATATATATTAAAATTATATTTTCAAGCTAATATATTAACCTTATATTATCATTACAATAAAATAAAAAGTAAGCTAATCGGATTTTATTATTAATTTACAAAATTGGAACCCTAAAGCACCAGATTGAATTTCGTTTTGAATTTAGATTAGTTATAAGTTGAATTAGTTGTATTTATAATTAAATTAACTGTGATGATAATATAATTTTAATATATCAAATAAGAACATAAATAATAATAAAATTATTAAGTATAAGAACATAAATAATAATAAAATTATTAAGTAAAATTAATAATTTTACTTAATAATTTTATTAAGTAATTAAAAAAATAAAAAATAGCATGCAATTCACTAATTGAATAAATAAAAAATTAGAAATCAAGAACTTTTTTGAAGGTTCGAAGATTAAATTGTAATTTTGAGGTACTCAGAGACATCTTTTGGAAAAAAAGATGACCAAGTCTGGGACTTGCTTAAAGCTTCTCCTCTTAATTTCGAGCGCATGGCCACCAGCTTTGCCTCAATCGGACACTCCAGTCAAAAGTTATGACTTTCCAAAGTTTATATACATCGCTCCGCAAAATGACACGTGTCTCAAAATGACACGTGTCACCACCTGGTGAGTCACATCCAGGGAGAACGTGATTGAACACCAGTCTCGCCCAAGGAAAACGTGATTGAACACATATGGGAAGGACGTGATTGATTGCTATATAATTGTAAATAGTTTGGAAACTACAATATTTTCATAATTTTTTATTAAAATTGCTATATTTTAATTTTTTTTTTTTGCCATTTATAGATGTATAAGAGGTTAATTAATGAACCTAGATTATCAAATATTTTTTAAAAATAAAATATTAAGTTATTTTTAGATTAATTAAAATGTCATTATTTAAAGGACTAAAATCGAAACATAAATCTTTAAACAACTAGAAAAAAAAACTATTTTATCGAGACTAAAAGGTTATTTAAGCCTTCTAAATATTACTAGCCCCATTATTTTATATAAAACCCCTAGCACAAATTCACATAAATTATAAAATTTGTTAATTTAGCTAATGATATTAAATTTGTTAATCATTAGTACCATTTTTTTAAATTACTCAAAAAACTATTCAGATTCATGAGTTTACTCTTTTCACTTAATTAATTAATGTGTTTTTAGTTTTTTTTTAATTAAAACTCGTCATATCAATTTTTTCCAGTCATCTTCTTCGATCCTCATAAAAGAAAAAAAATAATCTGATTAATTTATAGTATTTATCGTTTATTTAGAATAAAAAATATAAAATAATTAATAATATTTTTGTAAAATAAAATTAATTCATGAAAGAGACTATTTAAAGAAATTCTTATAAAAAAAGACTACAAATTTCTCAAAATGTTTTTATATAACACATCAGACTATCAGAGTTAATATCTCACTTTATTTAACTCTTCCAAAATAAAAAATAAAAAGAAAGAAAACAGAGTAAGAAAAAGAAAAAATAAATTTAATAAATATGCACGCACGGAGAGGAATAGAGGTAAATCGGTCAATTTGTACTACAACAATGCCAATATGACCCAATCTCATGGACACGAGACTCACACATTTACATCCCTACTAGTAGTCACTTTGAAAGTCATAGAAACAAGTTGATACATAAATTGACAAAACATTGTTCAATTACAACAAAAACTCCAATATATAAAGATATGTATGAAAGTTTCTATCTCCTCCTTTTGGTCTTTCCGTACTCGTTTCAGCCTTGTTTTCTTTTGAAGTTGATATGATATTTCTTTTGAGGAGAAGGTGCATGTATATTAAGAGTAGTTTCATGTGCTTTTTCTACCTTTGATCACGGATATCGATTCCGTAATTTGCGTGTGAAGACTTCGAACAAAATTAGACAAATAAATAAAAGGACCGACCCAATAAACAAACCATTAGATTTCAAATTTCAAGCTCTTTGGGATAGTATTTAATTAAGTGCCAAGTGATTGAGACTTAAGATATTGCAAGCTTTCACTTTCTCAATATATATGGGATGAGTATTTTCTCTTGAAGAACGAAAAAAGATAAGTTTATTGACTGAGTTATCGGAGCTAATTAGTTTAGGATTTGGTTTTGTAAGGGAAAAAGTAGTTACAAATTCTATAATAATTGTCTTAACTTTCTTTCTTTGATCCTTGACCATTCAACATATAGTATGTCTTGCATAACTAGGTATATTCATAAACGGTAATAAGAGATATTTAAGACTGCTCAATTTCTCCGACGTTGTTTCAACTGTCGGATGCTCCAAATGCTAATTAATTATCTTCTCCGAGGTTTAAACTAATTCTCTTTTCATAATGTAACTTGCTTAACATGGGACATGCTCTTGTGTGTTTCTCCATAACTCTACGTGGAGAGTTTTTAATTAGAGTGCAATTGTCTTAAAGATCATTAATTTTTTTTTTTCTTGAGGAGCTGAACTTAACAAATATATTTTTGTTTTACACTCGAGCTTTGAAAAAATATTTTTAGGCATTGTTATAGTTTGTACAAAAATGACATCTTATGTTTTGTTTGATTTTTTTTCCCACAAAAAACGAATTCTTGAGCAACCATTTTTTTTTTTTTGCAAGAGCATTTATTTTGACAGGTCCAAGTTGTTTAGAAATTGTGTGAAAAAGAAGAAGAAGAAGAAAATGGCTTTGATTTCCGGAAACAAGTCATAGTACGTGGGTATCATTTTAAGCTTAATGTCTATTTATTTATTTCACGGTTTTAAAATGAATAAACAATTAAAAACATTAATTTGTTGATTAAGAAGCCATGGTGTAGTGATGTAAAATATGAAAAGAAATTGTTAAAAGAGTTATTAGACCGTTAGCTAATGTCCATTTCTTCCTCTTTTTCTTTTGTCATTATAAAAATAAAATAATAAATTGCTATGCAGTAGCAGAAGTTTCTTTCTCAAAAATAAAAAGAAATAAAAATAAAAAGTGATTATTTTATAACAAGGCAATGACGCAGAGGATGATTGCATTCCTATTTAAAGAGAGACAGCATTCAGCAAATATTGACTATAAATTGAAACCATATTGTGTGATTACTTGAAGAAATCAAATATGCTTTGAAAAATTGGCATCTCACGACCCTTTTCATCTCTTTCATGTGTTTTTCTTAGATGGCCCTCTTTGACTTAATTAGAAAACCCCGTGCCTGACATGGAACTTACCTACTCCCTCATTAGACATTCTTGATGTACAAAATACATAAACAATCAAACTTTCGGAACATTCATGTCCTTTTAGCCACCATAGGAAACCCACTTCTCAATGTCTCTCTATCTTTCTCACCATCTGTTTAGATCTCCGTTTTGTTTGTATAAAAAAAATCTGTTTGTTAAACCTAATCTAAGTCTAATTAGGAGTTATAAAAAATAATTATTATATTTTTCTCTTTCAAAATTTACATGGTTTTCAGAGATACATACATTGTTATAACAAGCCTTCAAGCATTTTTTTGTTACATCATATCACCTATCTAACTTTTTTTCCATCTTTATCCCTCATTAGGTGTTAAATATGTTGAGATGTTTTTAGGATTGTTGAGTAAAATTTTCTAAGAATGAGAAGTCTATTTGATATATTTTTGATTTATTGGAAGAAGGCTTTATGGATTGTATAAATTAAGGAATTGAGAGTATTTTTTAGTGGAAAATGGTGTTTGCTGAATAAACATCCAAGGGTAACTTTGAAGAATCAACAGTATAATTCCGATTGTTGAAAGGATGTCTATTGAAGTTCAAAGGGATATTATGATAAAATCAAGAATAAAAGTCAAGTAGGATTGGTTGACTAAATTGATGAATAACAACAATTATGAGCGCGATTATGGATCTAATGATTTGAAAAAGCAAGGAACCTGTGTACGTTTCTCAAAAGTCACATGTTCAAGGCAATTTATTATTCCGTTATTTTTACTTTTCTATAAATAAGTAATTCTTTGTAATCTGTATTCGATTTTTGAACAATACATTACTCCTATATAGCAATTATGGCGTGCTCATGACAATCATGTTTTATGAAATATGCATGTTCTAACCCAATTTTTTCTTTTTATTTTTCGATTTGTTTAGTTTTACTTCCTTGCTCTTATCTTCCTATAACTCCTTCTTTTGGATTGCATTTCTGAAATTATTGAATTTATATCCATAAATGCTTTTTGTGCAAGTATTGATGCTTGCTACAGAGATAACTTACTTTGGAACACAAAAATGAGGCTGTCGAGCAACTGTTATTCAGCTAAAAGACAAAGACCTTATTTATTTTATTTTGTTTATTTAATTATATATTTTTATGAGAAAAAATATTATTCACGTCATTCAATCATAATTTATATGATAAATTTGTTAACTTTTAATATAATTATCTTAAAATAATTTAAATAATAATTTATAATTATATAACAATTTAAAATTATTTTATATTATCATGCGAGTCCGAATCTCTTTGTGTTTTGTTGATCTTAGGAAGTTTCATAGGAAGCCATATCTTATAGAGCTTATAGAGCTTAGAAGAAGAAATGGTGAACAATCTTCTCTGCCCATCAACATTAAACTCATATTTTATTGAATAATTTCTTGAACAGTTTAAATATGCGCTATTGGTCCAAAACAATTTTTCCTACTTTTGTTTTTGCTTGTCTTTTTTTAGTGCAGTTTTTTGGATTGGACTCAATTGGTCTGTTTTCATTTTTCTTCTTATTTTTGTTTTTTTATTACTAGGTGTAAAATGAATTCCGTTACCTTATCATTTAAGATAGAAAAAAGGAACATATATAAATAGAATAAAATAAAGTAGAACAGAATTATGTGTTTGCCACACTTTATAGCAAAACCACTTTATTGTGAATGAGCTTCTTATAAATAATTTATTTTTTCGCAACTCTTAACATCCTCGGTAACTAGTTTTAAACCCCTACTATTGACTTTAAAAGTTTAGAAAATAAAATGAAGATTATAATTCCAAAGCGAATTGTATATATGATTCTATAAAATATTGTTTCATCTACTAAAATCCTGAAATCAATAACACGTACGATGTGTAAAACCAATTATTAGTGATCTTATAGTTTATTTATATTATGAACTAAAATGTATAATTTCTTAAGAAAATGAAGTGTTAAGGATGTTAGTGTAATCTAACTATTTAAACCAATCTAGAGAAAGGAGTGTAATTTGCTCTAATAATTAAAGTAAAGTTAGACCTTTATATTAATAGCAAATAACTAGCTAGAACGAACTAATTGTAATTTTCCTTATGAGCCAGAACATATTTATGAACTCTTCAGCTCATTTCCTATACATGCAAGTAGTTTACAGAAAGAGGTTAATCAGTAGCAAAGAACAGCGTGGAAAAGTGTAGCATCATTGCATGTCATGTGGAAGATGCAAAAGAGTACAAATGGTGTTCTTAAGGGCTAATGATGAAGAAATTGGATAGTTGAGTGGATATACTAGCAAATGAATGGGCCACGCAGCCTTTTCTAACCCTCCACTTCACATCATGTTTGCACCAAAATGGTAGCTGCAGCTTAATCATGTTTATAAATGAACATCATTTATTAGAAGTTATATAGTGCGTGGAAAGGGATGATCAATTTATTGACATATGTCCAAGTACTTATGTTATATCTTAACATGCATTAATGTATTTGTGGAAATAGTGTGTAGCTACTCACTCAAGAGACATAAGTATCTTAAAACCTGCGGGCATGTATATACACGATTAATTTGATATTTTGATAATATACAGTAATTAATAACCATTCCTCTTATGTAATCTATTTATTTCGAGTGATTTGGTTGAGTTCAAATAAAAAGGAAAGAAAATAAAATTTTAAAAAATAGACGGGTTTAACTTAGCTTTTCTTTTGCTGAATAAAAAAAATTGTTTAATGACGATTTATTTAAATAGTATTTTCATTAAGATTTGTAAAGATTAAATTCATAACTAGATCAAAACATGAATAATACTAAATGGATGCTATATTAAAACATTTTTTTTATTTTCTCTAATTAAGATTTATTTATATAATAAAATATTAATCTATTCTCTATTAAATATCATTATATTTCTTATTGTTAGTTGTTTGAAAATTGAAAAATATCCTTAAAATTATATTTTTCTACTATCATATGATAATTCTAGTAAACTTTAGTATTTTATTATAGATTTTATTATATATTTTCAAACTATATGCCTAATATCTAATTAAAAATTTAAACTATAGTTTTACCAAATTTATATGATTTAAAAAATTCTTATAGAAAAAAAGTTTGAGTTTAAAACTTAGTATGACTTGCGTAAAGAATAATTGTGGTGTAAGAAATAATCTTGTAATATCAAATTGTGCATAGTAAAAAAATAATAATCTGTGTGTCATAGACTAGATTTAAGAGTGAATTAAAATAGTTTTGTTGCGGGTTTTTCTTCATTATCTTTTTTTGAGTTTTAACTTCACTAATATTTTGTTTGTTTTGTAGGGAATATGGAGGAACAAACTGAGGAGTGATAGAAAAGTAATTTTTTTAGTCCATCCTTCATTTAGTAGGAACAGACAAGTCACTTTTGTGCAATCAAGTTTATTTTTATGCTTTTATAAAACAAATTTTTTTTTTTTGATTTAGTTATATGTAAATAAATTCCTATCATTATTATATACGTACGTTGATATGTCTCAGCAAAAAAAAAAAAAAAACCACCTCAGCGAAAATTATATGCAATGTTATTGAATATCAAGACTCAAATGTAATTTTAATTTTTTAAATTCATGATTTTTATCTTCTTAATTTTTAATTATACAATTTGATTTGCTAGTTTTTTAAATTTATAATTATTTTCCTTGATAGATTATTAACTAATAATTATAATTATTAGAGATATTAAATTAATCATATATTAAATAAAAATTATTAATCATTAAAAAATTTAATTTAAAACTATTAATCTTAATGTATTATTATTGTCTGTGGAGTCGCATGCGACTATAGAGATTTAAGAGATATTTATAACGAAAAGTGATAGAAAATTAAGATTAATAATTTTTATTTGATTTTTTTAATAATTAATGATTTTCATTAATTTATAATTAACTTATTAACTAAATTAATCAGAATTATTTATTAATAATCTATTAGGAGAACCAAAATCACCTATTTATAAAATTAAGAGCATCTCCAATGCAAGTTCTTTGGTGGGTTTCTTAAGCCAAGGAACCGATTCTTACGCGTTCTTCACCGTTGGAGCAAACTGACGTGGCGCACCCCGTTTCTTCAAGGTACGGTCCGTTCCTTATATAAGGAACCGTTTCTTACCATTAAAAAACAATTATTTTAGCTCAAAAATCGTTATTCCCGTTAATCTCAACACAATAACACAGCCCACAGGAAGTGATTCAACAAATTTGGGAAGAAGATGAACAGTAATATCACAAAAAAAAAAAATTTAAAGCGTACTGGTGACGGTGGTTGCTGGAGACGAAGGGTCTTCACGCTCATCTTCAAACATTGTGCATGCGAGGATCCTTTGTAGAGACCGGTGCGGTGGTGGCTGGAGATGAAGTTCTTTGCGCGAGGAAGAGGAAAGATGCGTTGGCCCACGCGAGGAAGTGACGACGACGAACACACGCAAAGGAGGAGGGCGACGAGTTAGAAGAGAGGAGAAGGCCGGACGGACGAGCGCAAAGGAGGTGGCCGTGACGGCAAGAGGACAACGGGCAGAGGACATGGTGAAATGAAGAGGAATGCGGGAGAAATGAAGACACGGTTTGTGAGAGCAGAGGAGAGGAAGGTTCTGGATAGCTTTAATAAAAAATAATAAAATGCAAAGTAATATGCTCACTAATAACTATAAATGCAAAGTAATAATAAAATGAAGAGGAAGAGGAGAGACAAGGTGTGCGGTGATTTTTTAAGAAAATAATAATAATATGCTCACTATAAATACAAAGTAATAAAATAAAATTATGCACACAACAAATTTTCTTGGTTGTTGGAGGAAAGTAACAGTAACAATTTTTTAGAATGTTTCGAAAATAAAAAAAATAATAATAATAATAATTAAATTTATGTAAATTTTTTTTAGGTCTAGAATTTTTATTTATTTCGATGTTATTATGTTTAATGATTTATTATTATGTAAAATTTTGTTTTATACTGTTTTGTATTTCCTTTTATTTATTTTAATTTATATTTATGAAAATTGAAAAAATGTTAAATTTTATTAAAAAAAATATAAATATGTGAATTTTTGAGTTCCTTGTGATTTCTTGCATTGAAGTAAAATATTGAGAAAATTTCTTAAGAGTGACATAATACTTTTGGAACCACAAAAAGTATTGCAGGGATAACAAAAAATTGCTTAAAGAACCTAATTGGGTTCCTTACATCAAATCTTATAATTAAAACCTAAGAAACCAAAATCATAAATTTTAAAAAGTAAGATGAAAATTACAATTTAGTTTAAGTAATAATTGATTGTTATAGATGACAAGATGGAAACGGAAGCCAGAGTCAGTCCCTCCCACCGGGCGCAACGACTAGTTATTTGAATCTATTTCCTGCATGGACAATTTTGACCCTCGATGCTTCATCAGTCTCTTGGAGCGCTTTCTTTCTTTTAATTTTTTCCCACTATAAAAAGTAATCATTACTTTGGTTAATTTGAACTAAAAAAAAATAAAAAAGACAATTTTGGTAATTATAAGATATGATATGAATTTAAAATGTATATTATAAAATTATTGATTTGATGTTAATGTCATTATTCAAGTATTAAGTAATAGCACTTGACTTTTATTAAATAAATAATATACATACGACAATTTATAACAAATTTATAAAATTGGATGGGTGATAAAAAAGAAAAAAAAAGGAAAAAATGTTATGTGTTTGATTTCTATATTATAATTAATTATTAATATTTTTTGATAAAAATAATTTATATAATATCAATTTTCTGAATTTTTTTAGAGAAATCAATTTTTATACTTATGTCTTTCTATCGTTCTAACATTTAATAAATGATGTGCGCATAACAAAATAAATATAAAATTTATTATATTAACTGTTGAATGAATTATTATACAAATAATATTTTTCTTTATACAGTAAAAAAACATTTCTTTTTATACAGTTTAGTCCTGATAATATGGTCTTATGGTCTATGTAAAGATTTTTATAATCATATTGGATTTTTAACCATTCTCAATATTGAATTTTTAACCATTCTCAATCAAATCAGAGTAAATATTTTTATATTGTGAATAACTTAAATTTATCTTATAAATAATTTGTACAATATTTTTTCAAAAATTAATAATATTATTATACATGATAATTTATAATTAGATGACATTATTTATTAATTTTTTATATAGATATTTTGGTTAATATATCTATTTTTTATATAATAACATGTTTTATTAAGAAAAAAATACCTTTTTAAAATTCAATGCATATATACGCACATAACAATTTTCAAAGTGTAGTTCTCACCATGTTATGACAAAAATAGCTGACATGAATCATAGAGATTAAATTACAATAAAAACTGTCATATTTTAAGCTTACCTTATTTAAAATCAATGATTTTCCCATTAAACCAAAAAGGACAATTTAGGGATTTCGTTGAAAAATTCTAACGTTCATCTTCGCTCCCCAATCAACTACTACTCCAATTCAAACACTCTTCATCGTCACTTTCACTCTGCATCCAACGTTTGAATCCAAACTCTCTCTCTCTCTCTCTCTCTTCTGAGCTCTCATTTGCCAAAAATCATGAGGCAAAAGACCAACAACGCAGATTCTAGTGGTTTCTTGGGAAGTATATCTTCCAATTTTCTAAGATCCATCTCTTCTTCAAATCGCAAACCCACCTCTTCTTCAAACCCTAAACCCGCAAAGTCTGACGCTGAAAACACTCCCCCTACTACCCATCCAAACATTCCCCTCAATATTCACCACCAATCAAAGCCCAACGACCCATTTTCTCACAGCGACTCACATGTGAAGGCAAGTTCACAATTTGCTTTCTTTTGGGTCGCATTTCAATATTCAAGCTGTAATCTGAAACCCCAGAAACGAGGGTGTAAAAAAAAGTTTTTTTTTTTGGCTTATGATATGGTTTGTTGTTTTGGAGCAGGTTGTGGTGAGAATTAGGCCTGAAAATAGTAATGGAAAAGAGGGAGATTCGCAAATTAAGAAGGTTTCTTCAGATGCCTTGTGTGTTGGGGACAGAAAGTTCACGTTTGATGAAGTTTTTGATGCCAACTCCAATCAGGTATGAACTTCACTTCAATTCACTTCACTGAGTAATTGTGATTTGTGTTTTGAATCTTCAACTATTTTGCTTGATGTAAGACAAAGGGTAAGAAATTACATTAGTTAGCTGCTATAATGAGGGAATGAGAACTTTACCTTCTTTGATTCAATGTTGTACCTTTTTGCTTGGTTTACGTATCATGAATGTGATTTGTGAGCTGTTGTATGTTCAGGAGGATGTTTTTCAGTCAGTGGGTGTTCCCTTGGTTAGAAATGCTTTAGCTGGTTACAACACTACAATTCTGTCATATGGCCAGGTACATTACTACATTTTGATGCTTACTATATATTTTTATCTTCTTAGTGACAATATGTGTAGCACTTTTGATGGAATATTGAGGGTTATTTTCCCTTTTCACTTGTGTTGTACTTCCTTTCTAGTCTGGAAGTGGAAAGACTTATACAATGTGGGGTCCCCCAAGTGCCATGGCTGGTGAGTCCTCGCGATCTAGTCAACAGGGAATTGTTCCTCGGATCTTCAGAATGTTATTTTCTGAGCTTGAGAGAGTATGTTCTATTTCCAACTTTAATTACTAATTCTA
The DNA here is from genome assembly GCA_007407185.1 of Glycine tomentella. Taxonomy (NCBI): domain Eukaryota; kingdom Viridiplantae; phylum Streptophyta; class Magnoliopsida; order Fabales; family Fabaceae; genus Glycine; species Glycine tomentella. The sequence continues at coordinate 113,686 of PYAF01004258.1, read as the reverse complement.
GTAATTTTGCATATATGTTTTTTAAAATTTTGAATGATTGAGTTTGAATTACAATATCAGGAGAGGCTAGTGTCAGATCAGAAACAGTTCAACTATCAATGCCGTTGTTCATTTCTTGAGGTAAATTTGAACTTGAATTTCTTTATACAGCTTCCTGAAATAGCAATGAGCTTGTTGCTTAATGCTACTAATGAGTTTCTTCCTTCTACTTTCGTTCTGTGTTTTAAAACAGATATACAATGAGCAAATTGGGAATTTACTCAATCCTATCCTGGAGAACCTTGAGGTAGGCATATGATGCTATCCTCTATGCTATATTCTGTTTCTAGTTGCTTCATGCTTATTAATTATAATTATGACTTGGTCTAATTATTGTAGCTGAAGGATGATTCCAGAAATGCACCATATATTGAGAATCTGATTGAGGAATACATCACTAACTATGAAGATGTGGTACAAATTCTGATTAAGGTAGGGAACCATCAAAGCATATATTTTGTTGAAGCTAGATATTTATAATGCAATTTATGTGAAGCTGAAATCTTTTTTTTTTTTTTTTTTTTGTTAGCTAATATTTTTGGTCAAGCAATTGTATGCACTTGTCCATTAATGACTGGTGTTCATTTCTAATCTTATCAGCTAAGTTGATTTTTTAATGTATGCTGCAGGGCCTTTCAAGGAGAAAAAATGGAGCAATGAGCTTAAATTCTAATAGCTCAAGATCACATATAATTTTCACATTTGTCATTGAGTCTTTGCGTAAGGTACTGTCATATTTTGTGATTCTACCCAACATTACCAGCAGTTGTGTATGGAAACTGTTGTTTTCCTAAGATTGAAGGCAGGTTTATATTGTTAATTTTCTGTTAGTTCTGTTGCTAAACATGATTTTCGTAAACTGATGTTGCAGGGAACCACAAAAGGTTTAAGTACCTCAAAGACTAGCCGAATCAGCCTTATTGATCTTGCTGGACTGGATAGGGATGAAGTTGATGATGGAGCTAGCCAATGTCCAAGGGCAAGCAGACATGTAGATAAATCATTATGTCAGCTTGAGTAAGATGCCATGACTAAATTACTTCTTAGGGTTTGTTTGGGTAAAAAAGTTATTAAGTACTTATTGAAGCCTACAAAAAAAAAAGATTAAGTACTTATTGAAGTGCTTATCATGTAAGTGCTTATGTATAAGTTGTTTCTAGTTCTGTAATTGAAAAGATAATAGGGTTAAACAATTTCCATATAAGCTGTAAGTTGTTTTTATACGCTATATTGGAGACTTTATTGAAATAAGCTGAAAATAACTTACGGACACATCATAAGCTATTTTCATAAGTTCTCCCAAATACTTACACTAGTGCTGTATGTCAGAAGATAAGCCTAAATAAGTTGTAAACATGCTCTGACAAGCAGACCCTTAGTTCTTATTTATAATTTCTACAGCCTGATTGGATGGGTTTTGCTGTTATGTAGGTTGAAAGATAAAAATAACACATTACTCTTCTTATTTTACTATGCTAGATAATTCTATATATTGTTGTGGCAATTTTTTTATTCTTTGAAAAACAGTATCCTGGTCCTGGTACTTCTGAGCAAGTTGATTCTATCACTAATTAATGGCCAAGTCCATGACTATGATTGTTTTCTATTTGTAACCACTCTTATATTTCATTGGTGTAGGCATTTAGTGGATGCTCTGACTAACAAATCTCAGTCTGGAAAAAATGAAGACATTCTTCACAGCGACTCCTGTTTAGCACGCTTACTACATGAATCACTTGGTGGAAATGCCAAACTCTCGGTGATATGTTTCATCTCCCCTGATAGCAAGTATAAATTACCTGGATTGAAACCATAATTTGTTCATGTGTAGAGTGTAGTGGGAGGGTATTTTTGAGTTTTGGAAATAAAGATTGTGTTTGTTGATTGTAGGAGTAATGATGCAACGCTGCACACACTCAGATTTGGGGAGCAATTAAGATCCATTAAGAATGAGCCAGTTATCAATGTAGTAAAGGAGGCTGATGCTGATTTGAGTAATAATATCCGACACTTGAAGGTATATTCCTGGACTCGTTACTGGTAGTAGTTATTGAAAGATTAAACTTATGCAAATCTTTGAATTACAATGTGTTTTCTCTATGGTTTAGGAAGAACTTATTAGAGCAAAGGCTGATGTTCATAGCTCAGCTGGGAGTAAAGATGGATACTTCCAAGGACATAATGTGCGGGAAAGCCTGAATCAGATGAGAGTCAGCTTAAACCGCTCTCTTCTCCTATCTAACATAGATAGTGATACCAATGAACATGTAAATGTCAATGATGATGACATAAGGCAATTACGGCAGCAAATTGATGAATTGGATAATTCATTTGAAGGGAATCCAAAGGATATATCTGTTGATGAAGATTGTGTCCAGTTTTATTCTGATGAGGAAAATTGTGATGCAGACACCACCACCAGTGGTGAAGTTAAAAAGGGTGAGGTATACTGTGGACAATTGGATAACCCCTCAAGGGAAACTGAATCTTCATTCAGAGATAGTATTTCGGTCAATTCATGCAATCATTCTCCAACACTTGCTGGACCACAGTTGTCTGAGTCTCCAAAATTCAGCAAAAGTCAAAGGAAAAGTGTGGCTATTTCATCAAGTTATCTGGGAAGTTGGAACAATGTGGCTGAGAGTTCAACATTCAGTAACAATGTGTTAAGCAAGCCATATAAACAGGGCGAGCATATGCAAACCTCATTACAGTCTAGCAAGGCCGAGTCCTTGGCAGCAAGCCTTCAGAAGGGATTACAGATTATTGACTATCACCAGCAGAACTCAGCATTGAGCAAATCTTCAACTTCCTTCTCCTTTGAGCACTTAACTTTGACACCATGTCTAGACATTGACAAGGCTGAATCTTGTGATCAAACAAAACGACAGAAACCTTCCAGTGATGAAGTAGCTGCTGCTTTTGTTTGTGCATCTTGCCGGATGAAAATATCAAATCAGGATTCCAGTGAGGTCCAAGCGGGAAATCCTGATGGAGTGACAGATAATATTCCAAAAGTATGTTTTGATTAAATTTTCTCAAATATCTTTTTAAATACTTTTTCTTGTCGTGTCACCTCATTTCTCCATTTTCTCCCTTTAAGCATTTGGAGAATGTAATAGCAAAAAGCATCATGAAAGAGAAGGAGCTTGAGAATGTTTGCAAGGAGCAAGCAGCCAGAATTGAGCAACTAAATCAGTTGGTATTAATATTCTTCCCATCTTCCTTTATGAACTGTGGTTTGGATTTTACATTTATTGACAGCATGTGTCAAATCTCCAGGTGGAGAAATTGAAAGGAGAGAAAGAACTGGACTCTGTTATTATGTACAACTCAATGAAAGATGAAGAAAAGGTCAGTTGAATGTTATACAATTTATAGTTTATAAATATAAAGTCTATCCAGTTGAAAGTTAGTTTTCATTTGTTTTGGCTAATATTGTTTGCAGCTTCTAAGGGGAATTTCCTCAAGTGGTCATTTACCATGTATAATAGAGGAAAAATGTGAAATTAAAGAAATCCAGGAAAAGTTAGCCCAAAGAGACATCTCTTTTGATTCAAATGAGAAGGAGTCACTTCTTAAGGAAATTCAGAATCTAAGGAGCAAGCTGCAATTATGTAGTGATGCACCAGTCAAAAAGTCTACAGACAAACTAAGGTCTTCTTTGGTGTCAAGATCCATACAACTGCAAAAAAGCGGTGTATTTTCTTATGAAAATGGCAATGAAGACCTAGATAATGAAAGACAGAGATGGACAGAAATGGAAAGTGATTGGATTTGTCTCACTGATGAACTTAGAGCTGATCTTGAGTCCTACCGCCAACGTACCGATAGGTTGGAGATGGAACTGAAATTAGAGAAGAAGTCCTCAGTGGAGATGGATGATGCACTAAAGAGAGCTGTTATGGGACATGCTAGAATGGTAGAACACTATGCTGATCTACAAGAAAAATATGATGACTTAGTTACTAAGCATGATGCTATAATGGAAGGGATAGCAGAGGTGAAGAAGGCAGCAGCAAAAGCCTCGAAAAAAGGTCATGCCCGCTTTGCCAAATCTCTTTCTGCTGAGCTTTCTGCATTGAGGGTGGAAAGAGAAAGGGAATCAAAATTATTGAAAAACGAGAACCAGAGCTTGAAGATTCAACTTCGAGATACTGCTGAAGCTGTTCAGGCTGCTGGCGAACTACTTGTTAGACTAAGAGAAGCTGAACATGCAGCAGCTGTTGCAGAGGTACTGTTCTATCTCATTAAGCGCCTGTTTGGATATAAGGTTAGAAATTGCTTTTAAGAGCTTCTCTACTTAAAAAAGCTCTATATTTCCAGTAGAAAAGCTCTAAAAAGTACTTGTGGTTTGTATCCAAACAGGTCCTAAGTGGTTTCCTAATCAATGTATCATATTTCAAGGGTGTTATTCTGGTATCAATTAGGGATGGTGTTTTGGCACGCCAATTACCAAATAAACAGGAAAAAGAAAGGGACTGAAATAAATTATACAAAATTAACAAGGAAAGACACAATAAGGAATACATAATGAATTGTACTTCTGCCATTCTATCATTTATATTCCACTAATTTCTTGGACCTGTAACTGTGGTTCAGGAGATTGAGCATATGTTCTCTGTCTCAACACATTTCTGATTCTTGTGTTGTTATACAGGAGAACTTTGCAAATGTGCAACAAGATAATGAAAATTTGAAGATGCAAATTGAGAAGCTGAAAAAAAAACACAAGACAGAGATTAATACCATGAAACAGTACATTACAGAAAGCAAATTACCCGAGTCTGCACTGCAACCACTGTATAGAGAGGATTCTGATGTGGCTCACAATGCAACTTTCTCCTATACGTATGATGATCAGGCATGGAGAGCAGAATTTGGAGCAATATATCAGGAGCATTTCTAATTCAACTGTTGTTAGTATTATTAGCAGTTGATCAATTTGATAGCAGAGACTGCACATATGATCAAACTCAACAATTTGTCTGGCAATCAGATCCTACTTGGATCAAAGGCATCCCTAATGCCACATTCTTTTATGTATTCCTACAAATTCATTGTATTTTTTTTCCATGTTGTGATCATTCATGCTGTGTACTGGTATAATAGGTAAATTCATTGTTGTACCATTTCATTCTTGTTCTTTACCCCTAGATTTTTCCTGGTAAACAAATCTCCTTGATGCTTTTCATTTCAGATTTCTTTTATTCCCAGAACAGAAATGCAAAAACTTTTCGCTAAATGATATGATTCAGACGTGGCAGACCCACCATTTCAGAAAACATTATTGTTTTGTTTTATGAGAGTCAAAAGGTCCCCTTTCACAACTCTTTCGGTGATGCTATTAATAAACAGTTTAATTTGGTCCCCTATTTGATTGAACTTCATCCCACTATTGATAAACAACGTCAAGTGAATTTGATCGGAATCGATTTGGAATTAAGGAGCCCAATTAAACCTTTAATTATTACCATGTCGAAATTGAATAAAATCAATAAATAGTGAGACAAAACGGTAATTAAGCCTTAAAAATAGTGGACGAGTCTAATTTTTAGTATCTTACTAAAGATAACTGACATAATTTGAGTTTAATAATATGTACTGAACCATTAAAAAAATATGTTTATATGAATTTTGAAATAATTATAGTAGAAGTTAACAAATGTATCATATGTGATTGCAAGTGAATGACAATCTAAAATTGCTTTACACTGATAATGTTTACTATTTTTAATAATTTAATTAGTTTAAAGACTATGTGCACTGTATGTGTAAATTTTTTGAACTATCAATCATTTAAAAATAACCATTAATATATAATTTTTAAGGTGATTATTGACTATTGTAAAGACAAAAAAGTTATTATATATGATAGTTTCTGATTGAATAACAATGTATAGTTTGCTTTGCATTGTCATGCATAATCTATTTTTTCCACTTACTCATTTTGAAGAATATGAGACCCAAAACGGAACATTTAAAAGTTTTGGTACCAAAATTGCTGGAGCACTATGCTAAAAGGATTAAAATGCTAATCCAAAATCCAACTTGTCTTATTACACTACGAGTTTACCCAACCTTAACTACGAGTTCACCCAACCTTAACAACGTGTACAACCCAAATTTTCACTCTAATTCAAGTTCTAGAATCATAATTGAAAACTGAATTTACTATTTACTATTGTAATTGAGCGTGAATATCTTAACATCAAAAACTCTTCCCCATTTGAAAATCCTAAATATTTAGAATTTCTCAATTAGGGCAATCATTATGTTCAAGAATATCTAAATTTTCTTGATTGTTGATATTTATTCTACATAATCTCCAATCTTGTTGCATTATACCCTAAATTCAATCCCTATTTCAATTTCCCAGCTGTCAATAGGAATCTACAATCAACGTACTATAAGTGACCAAATATCAATTTATAAAGACATTAAATTAAAACAAAGACAAACAATCAATTTAAAAGAAATGAACTTGAATTATAGATAAGAATTCAAATTAGATCAAGTTAAGAAAAATGTAACTACACATTTTGGAAAAAGGGAAACAAGAGAAAGAGAAGAAGGAAGCTTAGAAAATCAATATGATGAATCTTGCACTTTGATGCCTCAAATCCACATATCCACCATTTCAAGGGTCGCAAAAGAAAGAACTTGAGGGAATCTTCAGTTTTCCAGTTGTAAAAAATTGTCTGCATGTTTACAATATTTATGTACAGATTCTTAGTATTGTGTTGGTGTTAATAACGCTAAAATGGGCATTATAACACTCAATAAACCACAAAAGGCATCATTCTGACTTTCCTGGCTTTATTATGATGAGTCAAACATCGACAACAAAGGAACACCTCTTACAAATATTCCCTCAGAGCTTACCTAAAATTCATGATGATTGTAAAAAGTTAGAAAAACATTAAACTTAGGAAAAATTAACATAATATTTTTTGAAGAGAAAAATTACATTAATCTAGTCAATAAAAAAGTTCACATTGTGCTTCAATTAATCATACATGAAATATATGCTTACAACCCTATAAAAACGCTAAATTAATTTATTCTTAAATCATATATATAATGAAATTGTTTAAGTACTCTAATGCGTACCCTACACACTAGTATCATTGACTCAAAAGTTTGGATATCGTATCCTAGAGACTAGTTGTGTTCCCAAATAATCTAAATCGCATAAACAAAGTCATTTTGAGTTTTTAATCTTGAGTTTGAGGGTTGTTGTGATTTTGTTCAAGGAAATAAACTAAAGATAGACAACAACTTCAAAGAAAAAGATATGTATGAAAGGTGAAGACTCGAATTATGATTTCGCATGCACCATTCCCCCTAATTCCTAATTCAATTCAGATATCTCAGTTATCAAATAATTGTCTAATACCTCTTAATTTAATTGCATGAAGGAAGTCCATGCCACCAGTTTGGTTAGACAAATTTTATGAACTCTATCATTCTACAGTTTAGTTAATTGCAAGTAGATGGTCACTAACATGCAATTGACTAAGAATAAGAGTGATTAGTTCCAATGTAAAATAGAAAGTAGTAGAAATCCACAATCACCTGAATAACATCAAAGAACTTTTATTAAAAAGGGGAATTAGGGTTCACAGTACAACTACATTACAATCCAAGGCCCTAAATGGTTTAGTCAATCATGATTATTGAAAAGCCAAATAACATACAATAATGCATTGAAAGTAAAAGAGATCAAAACCCTTACAAATTAGGACCTCAATTATTGTCAGTGCAATTCTCTCTCTCCAAAGCTTTTGGAAATCGTAAATAAACAAAAGGTAGGTTAAAAAGTGTTTCTCAAGGTTATTTATACTAATAAAGACAACAATCAAGAAAGGCGCATAACGACTGTGGTAAATCCACCACGACTGTGATCGAAAGCATTGATGTTGAGTGCTTTGGGGTGTTATGGATATGTCACGACCCTCATGGGAAGATCACAGGCGTTATTGATTTATCATGACCGTGATTGACTGGTAGGCGCTGATTTTTAGGGCAATGGTGATCTTATCATGGTCGTTGTGGTCACCACGGTCGTGGTAAGGTACCTTGGCCATGGTGGAGTGCAGAGTCTTCAATTTCTTCATGGATTTGTGTTGATTCTGACTCTTTCACTCGACCGAACATCTATTCTTCAATTTCACGTAAAATGTCATTCAAAATACGATTTATCATACTTATCAACATATGAAGATAAAAAACTCAATCAGTTGAGGTCAACACCTACCAATTCTGAGCACAATAATACAAAGGATTATAATGGTGTGACTCTTGTAATGAAGAAACATAGACTATTGTTGTTGTAGCTATGTACTTGTTAGACAATTCTATCCCTAACTTCTATAAGTGATGTTGTAGAGAAAGAAAAATAAAGCAAATACTAGAAGAAAAAAGAAGGCAAAAGTAATCAGTAATCATTTTAGGAATTAGATAATGGTTGCATTTTTTGTTAAAAAATAGAACAAGACCCTGAATATCATTCTACAAAGTTATCAATAAGAAAAAAGCACACCAAGGATTTCCAAAGTTGGACACTTTATGATTTATAACTCTGTGAGTGATGACTTCTGCTGATTATATCCAAAGGTTCTTCACCATCCCTGCTCCAAATACGTAACAGGGGCACATGATGGATGATCCTGTGGTCTTGTCCTCCATCGGGATCAATGCGCTGCTCAAATTCAGATGACATGTACTCGATATTGAGAAGTTTAAGTTTCTTCAAGTGTTGAATTCCAGAGGGTACTGTTTTGAGTTGGGAGAGGTTTTCTAAATCAAAATTTTCCAAAGAACACAGTGCTCCTTTGTCGATAAGGATGGACTTCAACTTATCGAAAGACAAGAGCTGCAGGTGCTTTAGTTTCCGAAACCATCCACATTGAAAATGCAAAGTTTCACCTTCATAAGCATTGCCAATGAAACAGAGCAACATCAACCTTGGCATATCTTTTAGTGATTCCAATGCATCATCAGTCAACTTGGAGCACATCAAATGCAGTTGCACAACATTTTGGAGCTGTGGAATCCAATTTGACAACCTTTCTAACTTACCATGCAGGATGAGGATAAGCCACGTAAGCATTGACATAGGTAACGTAATATACAAGTCAATTACTTCACTCTCATCAGCTGTACCAATACATGGTTTCTCGAAGAGTCGCATCTCATTATTAAGGAACACAATCTCTTTTCGTGTTTTCCCCTAAACATACGCACACTAAGTTCCCTTAACTGAGAGCTTTCCTACCTCTCTAATGACCACTCCATCATCATCTATACTCACTGGAGGTATCTCTTGTAGGCATGTCATGCCTCCAATATCCTTCCATTGAGCTGAAGATATAGTGTCAGTCAGAAGATGACGTAGCTTTGTTAGCTTCCAAATCTCCTCTGCATCTTAGACACTTTTGTGTTTCTTATATCCAAGGTCTCCAAGTTCTGGAGCTTACCTATGGATTTTGGAAGATGGAATATTCTGGTATTCCGGAAGCTTAGATACTTCAAGTGGATTAAATTTCCCAAATTTTCAGGAACACGAAATAGTGGAGCATCTTCAAAATCAAGTACCTTCAATGGTATGTATGTTGCAAGGATTCCGCTGATGAAGCGTTCAGGTAACTCTTTCCTTGTGAAAATGAGAATTGACCGAATGTGTGATCCTTCAATTCTTCCAGTTAAATCATTGCAACCAGCTCTTATTGAGAAGCATCTAACGATCCCACTTGACACCAATTGAAGACAAAACTCTGTATCCTCCATTTTTCCACGGCTCATTTCATGTATTAAGTCATGAACACGGCATCCTCTAACTTTGCCATCTATGGTAAATGAAGATACTTGAACCAAATTTCTACTATTCAACTCCATTCAATATTCGTGTGCAACTTTTTCTAAAGTTTTCTTCCTTTCATTTTTGACAATCCCCACAGCTATCCACTGCCTAATCAAGCTACCAGATTTAACTTCATAGTCTTCTGGATACATTCCAAAATACAATAAGCATGATCTGAGATTGTTCGGCAAATCATCGTAACTCAAACTTAAAATTTTTGCTATACTGCTTATCTCAGAGTTCTTCCCCAACACTAAACTTAGATTTTTACTGAACACTTTCCATTCATGTGCATTTTCATCTTTTTGAGACAAAAACCACCAATGGCCACAATTGCTAGGGGTAAACCTTTGCACTTCCTAACAATTTCAAGAGATATATCTTTAAGTTCTTCTGGACAACTTCCGTCAGAACTATACTGAAATGCCTTCTTACAGAACAATTTCAAAGATTCTTCTTCACTTAAAGGTTCATCTAGCTTATCATCAAACACAGCAGATTCAATGCTATCCCAAAATTTTTCATTCCATAACAAGACAACATACCTCTTCTTGTGCAACCAATCTCTGACCTCTTGTATCAAATTAAAGTGATAATATATGATCCATGGTAGCAACATTCCGAGGAGGATCCTCCTTATTATTGCAAAGCTTGTTCAGCATATCCCTTACCAATCCTTCTGCAGTGTAGGATTGAGACACCGTGATCAATGCATGGCACGTGAACTTGTCACGGAACTGGTCAAAAACTTGCTTGTCAAGAGTGGTTTTTCCCACCCCTGGAGTTCCTACCACAGATATGACAGTGCGTTCTTCTCTTCCATTTGTCAACCAATTTTTCAATATGCTTCTAGGGCCATCAAGCCCCACAACCTCATCTTCCTAAATAAAGAGAGGATCCATTTGAAGTTTCTGCCAGTGACATTTTTATTTCCTCTAGAACTGTCTGGTTTTGGTTCTAAAGGAAAATGGCTTTGGAAACCATCTCTTTCAGTACGAACAAGTGATTTAACATGCTGAATCTTATACGCACTTTGAAAGCGAAGGATGTGAATTTTGATGAAGTCAACAGCCTCACTGAGTAAAGCTGCACACCGAAGATCATCAGGTTGCTTTTCCTCACTGTAGATCGATGACATCTTACATTCTGTTAGAGGAAAAAGTGGTTTACAGAAATATGAGCCTTAAAAAAACCGTGCTAAATGAATAATTAAAATGAAATTATTCTAGTCCGATATATAATTTTATGTATTTTGAATTCACATTATTTACTGGTTATAACAATTCCTTATCATATATTTTGAATTAACATTGTCCTTTTTTTTTCCTGTTGCTGTGAAGGGAATGGAACAATTTATATACTGCAGTGCATATGGGACTCATAGGCCTGTTGATCATATTTAAACTCAACAAAGAAGCAGTTGCTATCCTGAGTTTAGATATACACCCATGCATGTCCTTCGCATGATAAAATGACCACTAGATGATGAATAATTGTGCTACCGTCCCCCAATTGGAAAACTGGAGTGATGTATATGTGAGTAAAAAATATGTGCTACCGTTTGTCATTATAATAATATTTTATTTGAAGAAATTATTTAAGTATTCTAAGATAAGTATATATTATATATTTTTTACAGGACAATTTTACTAAATATCCTTGTTCTCTTTTTGAATTTCAATAAATATATTATAAGTCTTTAAAGGCAACAATGTTTATTAGAAAACGATATTTGAATATCTCATAATAAAGTGAGAACATCAGTTGTTAATATGAGACATATTTCCAAAGGTTAAAAGTGAAGTGATTGTGGGAAGGGGGATTGAGAATTTAGAAGGAGGGGGTAAGAAAAAGGAGGAAGGGGCGGGGGTGCAAAAATATACAATATTTTCTGCATTAAATGTGCACATGTTATGCAAAGGTTCCATTATATAGGAAAGTGTTCTTCGATCTACTGTATATTGTATGAAGAATATACAACCCCAAGCATATATTCAAGCCTTCTAGCACAAAAATGATAACCGTTGTTGCTTCCTATAATGTCACTCCAAATCAACCAACTCCAAAGAATCCTTTATGGCTATCCGTTAGTGACCAAATAATGTTCCTAGGACACGTATCCACTATCTACATCTACAAAACAAAACCCAACAACACCCATATTGAGGAGTTGAGGAACTCTCTCAGCAAGATTTTAGTGTACTACTATCCAGTAGCTGGCAGGTTGAGCTTGACAAAACGTGGTCGAATGGAAATGGATTGTAATGCAAAGGGGGTGACATTGCTTGAAGCTGAAACCACAAACACATTTGGTGATTATGGAGACTTTTCACCCTCTGAGTCCACCGAGGAACTTGTTCCAAAAGTTGATTATACTCAACCTATAGAGGAGCTTCCCCAACTCGTAGTGCAACTAACAAAGTTCCATGGTGGTGAAGGTCTTGCCATTGGTGTTTCTATGTCGCATGTTTTTTTTGACGGGATCTCCGGTGCTCAATTCATCTATGCGTGGGCAAAGCTGGCTCGAGGAGAAACACTAGAACCTAACGAAATACCGTTTCTTGACCGAACAATACTCAAATTCCCACACCAGCCATCAGCACCATGTGCTGATCTCCCAGAGTCAAAGTTGCCAGCTGTGCAAGTATTAAACAACTTCGACTCTGACTTCGACTCGCATGTTGCAATTGCATCGTTAAAACTCACATCAAGCCAGGTGAAGAAGCTAAAAAAGAAGGCCAATGATGAACCTTTAAAAGAAGGGATGATACCTTATAGCAGATTTGAAGCTATTGGTGCTCATATATGGAAATGTGCATCAAAGGCTCGCGAATGTGGTGAGAAACAGCCAACCGTAGCTCGATTTGTTGTTGATATTCGTGGTAGATTGAATCCACCTCTCCCTAGGAATTATGTAGGGAATGCTTTGGTAAAAACAGTGTCACCTGAATGTTATGTTGGAGATATCATATCAAAGCCATTAAGCTATGTTGCTCAAAAGATAAGACAAGCAATTAATGTGGTTACAGATGAGTACATAAGGTCACAATTAAATGTTACTTTAGGGCAAGAGCAACTGGATTCCATAGGGGCCTTTTTTTCAGGAAAAGGAATTCGAATGAATTCCCCGGATCCTGGGGATTGTAACATTGTCATCGCAGGCTGGTTGAACATGCCGGTGTATGAAGCAGATTTTGGTTGGGGGAAGCCTGTGCATTTTGGTTTAGGAAGTGATTTTCGAGAAGAAAGGGCAGTGATCATGCCAAGCTCAGATGGGAACGGTGTTCTTGTCACCACTAATCTCCAGACAATAGATATGCAACTTTTCAAGAAATTCTTCTACAAGGATATATATGAAATATCCTCAGCAATGTAACGGTTCTCGACCCAATAGATAAGCAAGTTTTTTCTGTATCATAATATATCATGTTTATCCCTTCTAGCTAGATTCTGGATAACTCTTTCCTTTTTTTTTTTTCTTGCGCCTTATTGTATCTATTTAAACATGTATATCAGTGCTTTGTATCTATTCAAAAGTTACATATCCTTTAAAATTTGTCACTAATCATATATCAATAATCAACACTCTTTGCATAACATGTGCTCATTTAACCCAGAAAATATCCCCTTCCTCCTTTCTTACCCCCTCCTCCTAAATTCTCAATCCCCCTTCCCACAATCACTTCACTTTTAGCCTTTGGAAAAAAATCTCAAATTAACTTATTTTCTCACTTTTTTATGAGATATTCCAATATCGTTTTCTAATAAATATTGTTGTCTTTAAAAACTTAATAATATATTATTGAAATTAAAAAGAGAACAAGGATATTTAATAAAAGTGTCCTGTAAAAAATATATATTACATACTTATCTTAGAATACTTGTTTTCTAAAGTCGTGTGAAAACACCTTAAACATTGGTGATTTTGGAACAGACAGAGTAACAGTTTAGTGTTTTTTATATATAATAAATAGTAGTAGGCTTTAACATTATACTATCAGTTTTATATAGATAGAGCGAGAGAAATGTGCTACTGAGGAATGCTAGACACATAATTTCTAACACTTTTTGTTAACATTCTTTATGTGGTTGGCTGAAAATGATTGACAATTTTTAATGGATGGATTTTATATCTAAACCAAGAGAAAGAATCATCAATCATAATTGAGACCTACCAAAATCAATAATTTTAAACATATTTCAATAAATTACAAAAAGAGTATTGAAAAGAGAATGTCTGTAGCATTTCTTTCTACAAATTTACATCCAATATCTTTTACGAAAGAATAAGTTAACAACCAACACTTTTTTAGTTGAACTTAATAACCATTTATTATATTTAAAATAATTAAATTCAACGACATCAATGTTATGTTTCTCATTCTTTCTCTTCCTCGATGGATGTTCACACGTTTTCCCCCATTGATCTCTATCAATGGTTTCATATTCCTAGATATAATTTATGTACTAAAAATTTAACTACAAAACGGTCCAATTCTTATATTTATATGAGAATCAAGTTACAGAATTGCTCAACTATTTATTTATCAATAAGTATATGGTATTTAATTATTACTCGATTTAGAATTTCATTTAATGTCATTTGTATGCATATATATATATATATATATATATATATATATATATAGCTGTCTTATATAAAAGGAGTTTAACTCAATTGATTGAAAAATATAAATATTGTAAATTCTTTAGTATAATGTTGAATTTTTACAGGTGAAAAAAAAAAATATAACTGTCTTGCAAATTGAAGATAGCAGCCGTGTACGTGCGAATAAATAATATAATGATATTTTTTTGAAACAAACAGCTCATATGATCATTTCACTAGTAATAATACTATTTTCTTTTTCTTTTTTCTTTTATCGTAATACAACACGTTGTGATAATTACGATTCCGCTAATGTGGAAATGTGACTATCGGATCGGAATAATTTCATTTTGATTATTTCATTTAGAACTGTTTTTTAAGGCTCATATTTCTGGAAACCACTTTTTCCACTAAGCGAGAAAAATATTTCCTATGGAAACCAATTAAACCATAAACAATTGCTGTCAACTTTTCATTATAAAATAGCGTCGGTGCATTAATTTGTCTTGGCCAACACTTGCCTAACATGCATTGTAAACCTTTATATATTCATAATATTTTGGTTGTGTCTGTAACACTAGTATGTGTAGGACATGCATGGGTGTATCTAAACTCTGAATAGAAACTGACTCTTGGTTGACTTTAAATATGATAAACAGGCCCACGAGTCTCATGCACTGCAGTATGTATGTATATATATATATATATATATATATATATATATATATATAATTGTTCCATTCCCTTGAGAGCAACAAACAAAAAAAAAGAACAATGTGAATTCAAAATATATATATAATAAAGTGATTGTAGCTAATAAATAATATAAATTTAAAATACATTATATGATAATAAATTGTTATAATTAGTAAATATTGTGAATTCAAAATACATGTAATTATTCATTTAGCACGGTTTTATTAAGGCTCATATTTCTGTAAATCACTTTTCCCCCCTAACAGTATGTAGGCGAGAAAAATATCTCCTTTGGAAACCAATTAAACCATAAACAATTGCTGTCAAAGTTTCATGATAAAATAGCATCTGTGTATTAATTTGTCTTTGCCAACACTTGCCTAACATTGTAAACCTTTATATGTTCATAATATTTTGGTTGTGTCTATATCTAAAAACACTAGCTAGTATAACAATTGATCTCAAACAGTTCTCCAAGTCACATAATATTTTGGTTGTGTCAATGTTTTTTTTAAGGCTCATATTTCTGTAAACCACTTTTTCGTACAGTATGTAGGGAATAAAAATATATATCAATAATCATCTGACAGTCCTTTGCACATGATTTCTGGTGATTTGAATTCCCCAACACAATGCAATCAATAATCACCTAACAGTGCAATCAATAATCACCTAACAGTCCTTTGCACATGATTTCTGGTGATTTGAATTCCCCAACACAGTGCAATCAATAATCACCTAACAGTCCTTTGCACAGTGCAATCAATAATCACCTAACAGTCCTTTGCACATGATTTCTGGTGATTTGAATTCCCCAAAACAGTGCAATCAATAATCATCTAACAGTCCTTTGCACATGATTTCTGGTGATTTGAATTCCCCAACACAATGCAATCAATAATCATCTAACAGTCCTTTGCACATGATTTCTGGTGATTTGAATTCCCCTCCGTTATCACTTCGCATTTTTCCAAATCTTCTCTTCTCTCTTGTCTCCCTTCAGATTCACAACTTACGTGGTAATTTTATTTTGTTTAACACAATGAAATTATATTTTGACTGTTAAAAAGAATAGTGGAAATATGATTCTAATTTTTTAAATTTTATTAGATCATTATGTATCAAATTTCATAATACCGGAATCATAAATCCGTTATATTTTTTATAATTTTGATTTTTCATTTAATTTTAGAATCTCAATATGTAATATACACATAATTAAGGATTAGTTATTTTAGTTAACTCTTTTTGTATTAAATCCTATTATATGTATTCATTAGACAGTTGGTAAAACTATAGCTACAGCTTTCATTTAATTAATGTGAAATATAAACGTTGCTAATTATTATAAGTCATTCATATTGTGTTGTAAGTCTTTTAAAGGTTGTGTTTGTTATATTATATGGTACTGATCAAATAAAATAACACAGGACAAATATTTGAATTAAAGGATAATTTTTTATCATGATGTATATTGTTTGATTAAGAAAGAACAACACAAACATAATAATATAAAGGTTACTAAAATATCATTTTTACTATTAATTATCTTAATATAATTTAAATTATTATATTCTATGACGATTCAAAATACATAATAAAAAAATAAACAATTAAATAATGTGAATTCAAAATAGGTGTAATTATATATTGGACCGGTATAATTTCATTTTGATTATTGATTTAGCACGGTTTTTTTTTTAAGGCTCATATTTCTGTAAACCACTTTTCCCCCCTAACAGTATGTAGGCGAGAAAAATATTTCCTATGGAAACCAATTAAACCATAAACAATTGCTGTCAAAGTCTCATGACAAAATAGCGTCTGTGCATTAATTTGTCTTTGCCAACACTTGCCTAACTTTGTAAACCTTTATATATTCATAATATTTTGGTTTGTGTCTGTATCTAAAAACACTAGTATAATAATTGATCTCAAACAGTTCTCCAAGTCTCATAAAATAATTTCTTCAAATAAAATATCATTATCATGACAAACGGTAGCACATAAACGACAGCACAACTATTCATCATCTAGTGGTCATTTTATCATGCAAGGGACATGTATGGGTTTATCTAAACTCTGGATAGAAACTGACTCTAATTCGTTGAGTTTAAATATGATAAACAGTCAGTCCCATGCACTGTAGTATAAGAATGCAATTGTTCCATTCCCTTCACAGCAAAAGAAAAAAAGAAGAGAATTTTCATCAATAAAAAATAATATTAATCTTTTTTTCATAGGTTCAGATCAATTATAAAGCTAAGTAATCGGTTAAAGCATGACGAGCTTGGTTTAGTTTTTTAAATATATTTTTAGTTTCTTAAACTGAAGAATCATGATTTTTAGTCCCTTAAATCAAATTAAATGTTACATTTTTTTGATCCTTTAAATTTGTGAAATGTGCTTTTTAGTTTTTCATGCAGTCAAAAAACACCAAAAATTAGACAGGAAAGACTTAAAAAAGCATTTCATCACAAATTTGAGAGACTAAAAATAACAAAATTTTAATTTGAGAGAAAGAAATATATTTAAGCATTTTCCAAAAACTTCTTTTCTCTTATTGAACTTGACCAATTTTACATAGAGCTTAGTGGATCAAACCTTGATCATCTATATATTAAAGTAGAACGAGCTTGGTTCAAATTTATTTCAAAAGAGATTTTTTTTTCTCTTTTTAAACTTAACAAATTTTACTTAGCGCTTACTGGATCAAATCAATGGAAGAGACTACAGCAACACTAAGCCTAAACAAAGTAGTCATTGCTCCTTACTTTAATAGGCAAATTAAGATCAAGGTTATTATTGATAATCAGATTTGGCTCACAAGTGGTGACCAAATTTGATGACAGAGTTACATAATGAAACTGTAATACAACTAACTGTACAATAGAAAGAAGAAAAAAAAAAAATTCCCCCCACATGAAAAGGCACATATCTCCCTGCATTACAGAAGATCCATACAACTGTAATACATATTGACCCGAGAGAAATCCTTCATACAACTACAATGGATTCTTCATAATAAATCCTACCAAAACAGTATATAACAGTAAACTTGCTTGCTGTACATATCAGATCCTCTGCGTATAATCATAAATCTTAAAGAAATTTCCGAGGGCCTAAATTAATGTTAATATGAAAACTAAGAGACCTTCAAAAATATATAATCATCAAGTGATTCTTATTTCTCAAATGAAACACTACTAAAGTTTAGTCGACAACATCAAAGGAATAAGTCCTTCAGTAAAATGAGCTGTGAAAGTTTCCATTTCTGGTTTGTTTAACATCAAGCTAATCACTAATCCTCCATTGTCATTGCGACTATCTGAAAGATAAAATCCTCCACTTTTGCGTATAGAAGTCATATCCATATTCTTGATCCTTCCCCATCCAAAATCAATACTATAAGCATCAAACTGTGGCGACCCTGCAGTGGAAAATAATTTATAATCGATTGAAATTTCCTTCACTGTAGAGAAAGTTACTACCCCACTTAGCACTCCATCCTCCAACCTATTCAAAGCTTCTCTTATCCCCTTAAGAGCGTTGATGAAACCATCATCCCCCAACCAATTCTTCGTCTCATCGATAACCTTATGGCCGATAGCACAATTTCCAAAATATGTGCACGGAATAGGTGGCTCCAAGCGAGACCTACAGTCCACATTGAACACAAAAGCCACTCCATTGGTCTTTGGTTCTTCTGCTTTCATCCAACACTGCAACACATAAGCACACGTAACTTGAAATGTTGACAAGTGACGAGCATCATTCTCTTTCAGCTTTGATTTTGCATGTTCCTTAAGCTTTTGGATATTTGAGGACGTTAATTCAAACGACCCTCTAATTGCTTCGGCTGACATTGGAATAGCAAGATCCCATGACTTCACGCTCCTATTGTTTGATCCGCCATCGTTCAACAAACCTTCCAGTGACGTTGCACCGATCTCCGCGGTGTCTCTTATCGTTGACCTGTCATAGAAGGGTATGAGATGTTTCGGTAATGACAAAAATGAAGATTGATCTGTGAGGTTGTTATTATTGGAGCAGACATATGCCCATGCTTTGAGAAACATAAAAAAGGCTTTTCCATCCATGGCTGCATGGTGTGCGGCTACGCCAAGAGAAAAGCCAGAGCTAGGAAAGAGTGTAACTTGGAGGGTTATGACAGGTGCTTCTTCATGTGAAGTAGTGAAGCGGGGTATCAGTGAATCAAGTTAAGAAGCCACACAGGTATTGGAACAAAGCATGTTGAAATCGGTGTTGGACTCGGCTATAGTGAGGGAAACAGCATTGCCGGGGACATAGTTGATGATGGGGTGGGGTGAGTCAAGGGGCCAAATTATGGAGCCAGCAATAGGGAGGAAGTGTTGGAGTGTCAGGGAAAGAGAGTGTTTGAGATTTGGAACAATGGAGGAGTCAAAGAATGAAGTTGTTAGTTTGGGAATTTCATAGAAGTAAACACTCTCCGTTTGAGGAATCCTTAGCCAGTGTATGTCGAAGAAGGTGAGAGGCAAGGATGTTGGGGTGGAGGAGGAATTGGTTGGTGGTGCAACACGGCAAACTTCAACAACTTTCACACCTTTTGCTTCCTCCATGGCTAATTAACAACTTAGTCTTCCAATTCCAAGCAATCTATGTATAAAATCATTCATGTCTGTTCATTTAATACTATGAATTGGATGACTTTGGAGAACTTTAACACCTGTTGTTTCTCCACGAATGAGAAAGCCTTTTTTTTAACCAAAATGGAGCAATTTCTTTTATTAATTATCAAAATAGGTATATTTAAAAAAAAAAAAT
The DNA here is from genome assembly GCA_007407185.1 of Glycine tomentella. NCBI lineage: Eukaryota > Viridiplantae > Streptophyta > Magnoliopsida > Fabales > Fabaceae > Glycine > Glycine tomentella. Next base: position 93,671 of record PYAF01004258.1, on the reverse strand, counting down.
AGGAAAATGGGTAAGTTGTCTTTTGAAAGACGATTTAAGACGTGAAGAAATCGTGTTTCAAAATAAGATTTCACTTTTCCAGTTAACCAGCCTCAATCTTCTTTTTTGTCATTAATTATAAAATCATTTTCAAAAAATTTATTTATTCTTTTTTATTTTTTAATTTTTAGATGTATTAATTCTTTTTTTATATTTTTTATTTAATTATTTTCTTTCCAAACATTAATGAAAACAAATACGTAGATAGGGAGAATAAAAAAATAATTTTAAAATAATAATATAAATAATTGATAAATTTAATATAATAATTATTAGAAAAGTAAATTATTTAAAAATATATGGACGGGTGGACAGGAAGTATTACTTTTGTGGAGTTACTGTCTTTAATTTGTTGACAATGATTAATGTACTACAGTCTCTTGTGAAAATGGGAAACAGTCAAGTAGGAGGCTTTAATTGCCATAGAAAGATGTGCTTTTTGTTGGAATTTTTTCCCATCTATACCATTTAATACATTTTAATTTCGAAACTACACCCTTTTTTAATATTATATATCCAAAAGTACACTTTTTTTGGAGGGGTGAGAATTCTGGACAGACTGGACTAGGAGGTACACCCTTTTCACCAGTTTCTTTTTTAAATTATTATTATTATTAAATATTTTTTTTTTAAAAATTGTTATGTTCAAGTTAAAAAATCGGGACTTGGATATCCAACTTCTCACGAGTTTTCATTTGTTAATTAATAAATATTTTATAAAAAATAATTAATTTTTTAAAATATAAACTTTTTTGTTTATATTATTTAATTTTTAAAAAATTGATAATATTTTTTGTTTAATAATTTACTTATACCAGAACATATTACATCATAAATAAAATACATAAACAATAATATTTGTATAAGAAAAAATTGAAGATGAATGTATGTTGGAGCAATTTTTTCTATTATGACCTTGTTGTCGTCATATTTCACATTTTTTTCTTGTATCTCATTCAATTTCTTCATCCGTTTTAGTGGGAATGCGATTTGAAACCGAACAACCTTTTGCACTCCTCCTTTTCCTTGGATCAAGACCTCATTGATCTCCTTCATATTTTTGCCACAATAACTCGTGTAGCAATAACCAAAGGAGTTGTCATAGATGTACAATATATTATGTAAAGTAAATAGCGGCGGCACATAGTTCATGTGATCAACATTGACAGATTTACAAGCAACCATTATGTGAGAACATAAACCTTCCAGATGGTCTGGGTGTTTGTCTATGTTACAATAAATATGTGATTGTGTCTGTCGAATTAGTTAACAATGTGCGTATTTGATTATGCTTACTGTTATTCATTACCTTGAAGACGACTTTAGAATATTGCAAGCCAAAGTTGATCATTGCTTGGATTTGTCAACCTATAGTAGCTTTTGAACATGGAATTGACCAACTCATAAAAAATTGTAGTCATGTCCCCAACGTTTTCCCTCATCGGAGTATTGTACCCAATATTTTTTGGGTAACTAATTAAGCCATTTAGCTGCACTTGATTTATTTGCAGGAATATCCCCAAGATGCCACCAGTGCATTTTCTCTGTGTATGCATATCCTATAAATATTCAATAAATTTAATACGTAATGAAATTTGAATTAAAAAATATTTTAACGAAAAAAATATTAAAGATTATCACCAACTTGCATGAGTGGTTTCTTCATATGTTTGCAGTTCTGGTTATCATTAGCTCACATGAGTGGTTTCTTCAGATGTTTGTAGTTCGAGTTACCGCAAATGAAATTTTGTGCAATGTAGCGCAAACAGAAGAAATGGGATGTGGCCCGAACCCATAAGTTACTTGGGTTGTTGTGGGCAGTTATAATCAAGGGGTGCCTATATGAAATGAGAGAAATGTTACTTTGCAGAGTAACATTCCTTCTCAATTTTTTTAGGAAAAACCTTCACGCTGAAGTTGTCTCCCCTTCTACAATAGCATAGGCAATCGGGAAGATATGGTTAGCACTGTCTTGGATTGTAGCTATCAATAATATGTCAGTATACTTCCCGTAAAGCCATGTACCATTTACTTGTACGATAGGCTTGCAATATGTAAACCCATTAATGCATGAACTGAATGACCAAAAGACACATTTAAGCATTTTTTTACAGGTGTCATTTTTTCTTTTTCAAGCATAGATTCTGTTTGAGCAGCGACAACAGTATCGGGAATACAAGATTGCAAAGCTCCCAAAACTTTTGGTAGCTTGACATATGATTCTTCCCAGTTTCCATGAATCATCTTCAATACTCTTTGCTTTGCTAACCATGTCTTTTTGTAGGATGGAGTATAATTCATGAATATTTTGATCTTTGCAATCAACGTTTTGATGGAGACTGTTGGATTTGTTTTGACAATGGGTTGGATGATCTAACCTATAATGTGTTTGTCAAGCTGCCTATGATCTTGTCTAAGCATTGGGGCGAGACAAGTGTGCTGACCTCTGATACTTTTAATAATCCATTTCTTATGCGTCTTTGAATTGCATGCGCCTAAGCTCCATGTACAACCATTTTCATGTGATTTACACATGAAGTTTAGCCTTCTCTGGTCAGAAATTGTTTTGCAATCAAAATGATTTCTGATATTGTATTCTTTAACTGCTCAAATACATTGTGCTTTTTCATCGAAGGTCATGTCAATCTCGAGTGCACCAGTTGATGGCTGTACACGGTCTTGTTGCTGAATGAATTGGTGGTGATCAATGTATTGTGGTACGTGGTCGAGGTTCAATTCCACTAGCACCTAGGTTGGTGATATTGTAATGGAGCTGACGTTGGTACGACAACACTTTCGTCATTGCTTTGGTCATTGTTGTGATGAAACAACTATTGATCCTCATGCTCACTAAAATCATCAATGTTTTCTTCGTGAAATCGTATAATGAGGTCTTCATTAGTGATGGGATGTCCATTTGGGTTTGATGTTTGTGTTTGTGGTTGTTGTGATGAGGGTGATGTTGTAAAATATTGTGATGGATGATAATATTGTTGGTGAAATGAGGTTTGTTTGGCATTAGAGAAAGAATCATTTTGGGATAATAGTTGTGTGTATGAAGTATAAATGCCAAAGGCGTATTATGTTTCAAGGTTGTTGTATGAAGACAATGGATCATTGAGGTCTAGGTTATTGTACGATAATGGTTGTGGAGAGGTGGTTGTGGGAACGATAGTTGTGGTTGTGGAGGCGGTAGTTATGGTTGAGGAATAAGCTTAGTAACAACGTACAATTGGCAGAATTCAATTATGCATTTTGGACAATTGTTTCCAGCACATCTATAAGATCGTCATTGTCGTGTCATTGTGCTGAAATCAAACGTGTTTGGCCATGAGGAAATGAAATAGGGACACGATATAACAACTGAATAATTGTTTCAGTTGCACAAGTAGGGTGGTGTTGACTAATTTTTTGAATCAATTGTGTTAACATGATAGACCTAGTCATGTATAGAAGTATTGGGTTTGCACATGAGTACTTCGATCCGTGAGTAAGAAGGCTATGAGAGTTAGGAATAGAGGTTTCTATTGTGAGGATGTTCTTGTGTGTGATGCATTGTGAAATGGTGGGATTATATATAGGGTTAGAAAGTTTGGTAGGACAGTTAGGTGGGAGGGTTAGGTAGGAGAGTTAGGTGGCAGAGTCAGGTGGGAAGGTTAGGTGGGAGAGTTAGGTTGGAGAGTAAGGTGGGAAGGTTAGTGCAGTGTGAGTAAATAGTGTGCAGCTACTCACATCAAAGACAACAGACTATCAGTTGCATCATGACTGTTGACCGCACTGTTCTGCATCGCTCACGGAGTCCACCCAGATTATGGAGATCCGCATTAATGTGATTGTTAACACATGTGAGTGAACAATGTGCAGCTATGCACATCACAAACAATAGGTTGTTTATTGCGTCATGACTATTGATCGCACTGTTCCGCATCGCTTACGGAGCCCACACAGATTATTGAGATCGCCATTAATACGGTTGTTAGTGCATATGAGTGAACAGTGTAAAGTTGCCCATATGACAGACAACAATTTCCCGTTGCATCATGATTGTTGACTGCATTATTCCGCATCGCTCATGGAGCCCACACAGATTATTGAGATCCACAGTAATGTGGTTGTTAGTGCATGTAAGTGAACAATGTGCAGCTACACACATCACAAAAAAAGGCTATTTGTTGCATCATGACAATTGACCGTACTATTTCGCATCGCTCACGAAGTCCATGCAGATTATTGAGATCCGTCTTAATGCGGTTTCAAAGCATTTAAGATCATATTATTTAAGTAAATTGAAAATAACAACTAAAAAGCATGGAACAACGACAAATACATAATAAAGACTAACAAATAATTAGAAACGATACAAAAACAAAATATGTTAAATTGTTCATTCTAATTTTAGGGAAATGTCCAACTTCCACTTCATCTCCACCCAGCTTAGGTCATTAACTTGAGAAGGTGATGGTGAATGATGAACATCAACTTTAAGTTCCATACATATTACACTCGCCATATTTGCAAATGAATTGAACATGCACCAAACACCTTCTTTGTATTGTAATTTGAATTTCCCTATACTCAACATGGCCATTGAATTGGTATACAGGACAACGATACCAAAGTGTAATAATTATAGGCGTAACATCATCATCTCTAATTGATGATTGTATTGCAATGATTATGTCTGGTAGAATTATTGTTGGATTCAACAGTATCAATTTGTCTTGTCACTTCTGAAAACTACATTTCCACTTGAATTGTAGATGACCTCACCATTGATATAAATGTATGCACAAATTGGCTTTGAACTCACTTTGATTGTTTTCTCTGTTTTCTTGCACAATTTGATTTGATTCAACTATGCAAAGTCTATGGTGATATGGTGCCTTTATATATACAATCAATCACAGGGCCATGGTTCATGTGAATCTCGATGTGTGACAGTAAAACGGTCGTATTAACGTGCTTTCGAATCTCAAGGCCTTACAATGAGACAAAGTGTAAACGTGGTTTGGATTCTCGATGCAGTTTATATTATAAATTGATGGGAGGTGCATGTCAATTCCGCATTTTCATTGCCCAACTTCAAATTTTATATCATTTGTACCCGTTTTACTACTAAACCTTATTGTCATGACTCATATACCTTTATTGTGTCATCAAAATATTCACCGTTCAAGTACCACAATTAACGACTTAATCACTTCGTATTACCATACAATACCTGAAACACAATCACAAAGTGTACCGTTATTACGTCTATCGGGTTCCAACATATTGCCCTAATCAAATAGTGCAGAATTGATCATCCATTTATCACTATATTGGTTGAACGATGGAGGCCTGAAACACACACCTTTCACCTGCCATGGGGTGAGTGCACAATCACACTCGAAGATGTTGCACTGCATCTAGGCATTAGGGTTGATGGTCGTGTTGTGACAAGACATAACTTCTTACATTGTAATGAGTTATGGGACAAGTTACTAGGCGAAGTCCCTCCGAATAATGCACGTAAGAGAGTCACAGTGAAGCTAACATGGTTGCTTAGCATCTTGCACGATTACCCGAAGAACCAACAATACACCAACTACAATACAAGTGTAGAGCTTACATAATGTACATGCTTGGTGGTGCTTTAATACCTGATAAATCTAGAAATAGAGTTCATCTAATGTATTTGAACCTATTATGTGATTTCAACAACATAAAATAATATAGTTGGGGTTCTGTTTGTTTAGCAAACCAGTATAGAGAACTGTGTCGGGTATCATCGGAGGTTGGTAGAGTTATGGGTGGTTGTGCCATACTATTGCAGTCATGTGCTTGGTACCACGTGCCTTTTATTGCACTAAGAGTCCCACGGCCCGAAACAACTTATTTGCTTGCTAAAAGGTTATTGCAAATAATGAAATCAAAATTTTTAATTTCAATGACGCGCATTATAACATTATAATGAATGGTGTTTTTGTTTCATTTACATTTCAGATGGAGTGGTCGTAGATTAAGGACACACCTAATGGTGACTTGGTCGGGTATAAATTTCGTATAGATCATATAGAGAGCCATTAGGTACATTATTATCATCAACCACACCATTAATATGTACATATTAATATTTACTAATGTTGCATTGTTTATATATATTCCAATTTTCTTGCGTTCCATATATATAGAGGATTTGAAGAGCATTTACCAAGACATGCATACAGAGACATGGACATTTGGTCTGCATGTACTGGAATTATTTGTTTTCCCGTCGTGGAATGACATCAAACAAACCGGGTCAAGCTACAATTTGGACTACATCAAGATATCCTTGTTGATCCCATGAATCTTGATCAACTTCACTAGATTGATATGCGAGACAATCATTACAGTGATTGAATGGAATATAATGCAGGATTGATTAATATCTGGAAAAACAAACACAATGATTTTTTAACTGGACAATGGGTTGAAGGGCCAGTGACACATACAACGAAGTATATGGAATGGTATAGGCAAAACACTATGTTGTTCTTGTCTATTGCACAAATAAATGATCAACGCACAACAATTACCCATAATGTTGCAAGGACAACCGTTGAAGAAATACATTTCCCAGTTCCTCGTCCTCAGTCAATGTTTTGTACTCCATCACCTGCTCATCAAACTTTTGGTCTTACTCGCGAGTTAGTCAATACAACTAACCATGAATGGATGACCAATTTATTTGGTATCAATTTAAATACACCAAATTCTGCGGCGTCATATTTAGCTTCTTTATAACAGTTTGATGCACCATATTTGTTTGGAGAGAAAGGACAAAGTTCTTCAACTGTAGCAACCCACAGTGAAAACCCTGAGATAGAACAACAACATCATGAAGGAGAACCAGTGATATAGGACAGAAGAAATCCGCGACGTAATCGACGACCTCTGCCCTGTGGGACTTGTCATCGTCTTGGACATTTAAAGCCATAAAGCTTTGCAAATGGTGTTAAAGAAACAATTTGAGCAACCTGTTAATCAAGTGGTTGATCTGATATCGTGAAAAATAAAATGCTATCCCACATGAAAACTTCCTTTTTTTCATTTGGGGATATTTTATCATTGAAAAAGGATCAATAAGCACTAAACAACAGTCAGAGCATGCATAACCCATCATCCAAGAAAGCAACTGTTCACAGAATCACAGTGTTATACATCCTCTGTTGGCACTCCCCCTTCAACTACCTATTCCAAATGAAATGAAAGAACTCCAACCTAAATGAATTCGGTAAAACAACTTAGCATGACATTAAGCACTGTAACAAAGGCTATTCAAAATCGCTTTTACTTCTTCTTCCAAATTGCAAATGCAGTCAGTATTAAAACTTGGTAATACTACTATAGTTCAGAAGAATATATACAGATCCAGCTGCCTTTTAGAGAAACAAAACAACTACTAAGAAAAGGAAAGAAAAATCCGTACTCGTACGTGCTGTACATTTTGGTTACATTCTAACTTTTCCAATAGAAGAAATGCAATAGAAATCTACCGGTACATCAAAGCTTCTGAGTGGATGTTACAAACCTTCGACAATGATGCAACCTTTCCTTTAGAGACGGTTCGTCAACCCTCACAATCATTCAAAAAGTCCATCGGCTTTGAATAAAATGAATCATAGTTCATCAACAGGAAGCTCTGGTCCAATATGTTCCAGCTGAATCAGTGGCAGTATCTCTACCAGTCCCACCAGGAAAGCAACAGCAGCAGTCTTATCAAATGAATTGTTCCTCTCTATGAATGCTTCCTTGCTGAGAAAAACCTGAACTCAAAAACTCAAAAGTTAAAACAATCTAAGCAGCAATTGCGGCTCATATGATCGAATAGTACAAGTTATTGAGCACTGGTGGTAGATTACCTGCAGTTGAGGTTATTTTCTGATGATAATAAATATTGATGGAAGTTAGACGATGCTGTCCGTTCTCCAGCTTATTTTCCTATCTTGAATCCATCAACTGGTTCTCCTGCTAGCATAGCACCTCCATTAACCGCATCTGCATCCATTAACCCTTTTCCAGCCAGCCCCTCAAGTGCAGTCCGAAAGATTTGCCATCTGCCAGAAAGATATGTAGAAAAAATAATCATGAGTTATAAAGAACCTTCCACTATCACCATTGTTAATGCCAGAAATAATGTGATTAGGTAACAAATGAATGAGGTCTTATATGATGATACCTACAAGCAAGTAAGCTGAAAAAAGAGGTAGGAAGCTATTGTAAAAATTTACTTAATTACCTCTTTATCTAGCCCTTGTGCCTGCACGTAATGTGAATGGCTGGGTCCCATCCTTGAAGAACTCGGATACACAACAACTCTCCCTAATCTGTATGTAAGTTCTTAACATTTCTGAAGCTCTTCCTGTAATGTATGTATTAAATAAAACAGGAAGGACTGGATTTTCACTGGAATTCCGAAGGGCTAATAGAAATTCTTTATATGAAGTTAGGCAAGAGGGAATAATTTAACAGCAAAGAAGAAGTCTGTGCAAAATGATTTTCTAGAGAACTAATGTTTAAAATTGCAATACAGAACCGCAACCACAGGAACATTAATTTATTCAGAAAACCCAGAACTTCAAAGAACAATCATCCTATTCCCGAATTTATTAAAATTGCAAACAGTAATATTTTCATACAGAATTTTGTGGAAATCATTCTTATAATATTCAGAACACAAATTTTTATCTCACCAAAAATCATCTTAGAAAAATATAATAAATCCAAAACAGAAACATCCTCACTGGAAATGCTGATTATGAACATAGAAGAGTTCAATCCAAATTCCTCCAACAAAATTATCATGAAAAGTTCCAGAAGTTTTATGGTGTACTACTAACCCATATATCAACATAAATCAACCACCATTTCCTTCATGAAAATAGCATATTTAATAACATAACATGCAACCAAATATATCATCACTTCATTTGCACCACCGATTCGACCTTGAACCATCAAGTAATTTTGAAACACGTGAAGCACCATAAAAATGAAATGGAAATAACATAGACAGACAGGGGTTTGGACTTGGGGAAAATTATAAATATAACCCTTCTCAAAATGTGGAGTAATGTCCTCCCTCTCCTCACCTTACTAAGAGTTGAGTCAAAATGATGAATTGGTGCCTCCTCCTCCAATTGGTCCTTTGCAGAATGAAGAGGAAATTGTTAGTTTGATTTACATGGAAAAGAATGAAAGGAGTATATGGACATTGGACACAAGAGTGAAAGCTAATAATGTTTAGAATCAATTGTGTGAAGTGAAGAAATTGTGTGAGTGTGTGATGGTCTCGAGAGAGAATGGACACAAGAGTGAAAGGTAATAATGTTTAGAATAAATTGAACACTGTAATTTAATTTTTAAACATACATAAAACAATACCTTGTAATTTCTTTTTATTTATTAGTTAATTTTATCTCTAATTTCTATGACTGATGTAGAAAAAGAAAAAATAAAATGAATGAGTGAGAATAAGGGACAAGCATATCAATCCATGGAAATTGTATTTTATTATTAAGAGAAAACACACACGCACACGCACACACACCTTCTATTTGTAAAAGGGTGGACGCTCTATAATTTGGAACAGTGCTTCCCTCCTTAACATAAGAGAAATTTTCTCGTAAGTAATATGCACACGGGACACATGTTGGATCATTCAATGCTCTTCTCCTCCATTCGCCTAAATTCAATTGGCATATCCGAGACAGTGAGGACTTCAAGTTTCTCCAAGTGTTGAATGCCTAAGGGTACTCTGTTGAGTTTTGGGATTTCTGTTAAATGAAGCTTTTTCAAAGAATGCAATGCTCCTCTGTCGAAAGTGATGGTATTCAAGCTATCCAAACATCGAAGCTCTAATTCCTTCAGTTTCTGAAACCCTCCATTTTGAAAATGCAATCTTTTACCTACATAGACCCTGGTTTTGACAGCGAGGAACAACAAGTTTGGCATACCTTTTATTGATTCCAATGGATCATTAGTTAACTCGGAGTACATCAAAGACAAGTTCACAAGATTTTCGAGTGGTGGAATCCAATTTGGCAACATTTTTAATTTCCCCGAGGCAAAGCTTCCTAAGTGCAGATGGGGTTGACTTAAAAGTTCAAGTCAATCACTTCATTATAACCTAATGCATTATTATGTAGTTTCTCCAAGAATTGCATCTCATTGATTGAGGAACGTAGTGTGTTTCCAAGTTCTCCCTTGAAATTAGTTATCATCAGATCCGTTAATTGTTTTAGCTTTCCTAGCTCTCTAATCACCATTCCATCGTCATCTATATACAGTAAAGATAACTTTCTAGGGATGTCATTGTCATGCGTCTAAGACTATCCTTCACTGAACTGGAAGATATTTTGTTAGCCAGAAGATGACGTAGCTTTCTAAGCTTACTAGTCTCTTTTGGTATTTGTCTTGTATCCAAGGTCTCCAAGTTCTGGAGCTCACTAATGGAATTTGGAAGGCTTCCTATCCATGTATTCCTGAAGCTTTGATACTTCAAATGAATTAAATTCCTCAAATTTTCAGGAACCTGAAATAATCTATATAATCGAGAACCATATATGATCGAGCATCATATAATCGATTGTTTTCAAAATCAAGTACTTTCAATGGCATGTATTTTGCAAGAATTCCGCTGATGAATTGTTCATATAACCCTTTCTTTGTGCAAATTAGAATTGATTCAATGTGTGATCTTTCAATATTTCGGATTAAATCATCGGAACCTGTTGCTATTGTTAAGCGCCTAACAGTCCCACTTGAAACCAATTGATTTCATACCTCATGAAAATTAAAATAAAGCTCATTTTTCAAGATGGAAGACTCGTTGATTTCAATCCATTAAGGGTACGAAAGAATGTAAGACAAATATTTAAATGCTCATTCAGGTTAGTAGGACTGTAGGAGGTATGCTAGATAGTCATTACCGAAAAACACCTTTTGATGATAGAGATAGATAAAAAGCTTCGAAAAAACAAGTGAAGCTATTCAAAATTGCATGTTCCATGGAGACCCAATTGTCCAAGGAAGTTGGATGCTATTTCAAATATACAATAGAGTCTCAACTCTCAACGCTACGCCAAAACGAATCAATAGTTTGTAAGTGGGAAAGATGACATTCAATGACAAAAGTTTTAAGCTCACAACATCGATTAATGACAAAACTAACCATAAATGGCAGTGTACTTGAGGATAAAAATAACCAAGGGAAGTTATTAAATAAACTTCTCAAAAGTTGAAATATAACAATTAGAGAAAACTCATTTCGTTTTTCTACTTTATCCAAATCACAAATGTGATTACAGATGAATCCTAAGATACATTTTTGGTGCAATTAGAACTTGATACTGCACATGAGAAACGTCTACCATAAAACCTGGTAAAATTGCAATAATTCAGGAAAATATTCTACAGTTCAAGCCTTTTAAAGAAAGAGAACAATTATTAAGAAGAAAAAACGAAAGAAAAATTCTTATGAGGACGGTGATTCATACGTGCTATACAGTTTAGTTATATTCTTACTTTTGTCACTAGAAAAAATGCCATAGAATTCTTCTAGGTATGCCAAAGCTTCTGAGTTGTTGTTACAAACATTCCACAACGATGCAACCTCTCCTTTAGAGACAGTTCCCCAACCTTCACAATCATTTAAAAATTCAAGCAGCTTTGAATAAAATGAATCATAGTTCATCAACAGGAAGGGAACAGGAAGCTTTGATCCAATCCGTTCTAGCTGAATCAATGTCAATATCTCAAACACCTCGTCTAAAGTACCAACCCCACCAGGAAGGGCAACAACAGCAGTTTTATCAAATGAATTGTTCCTCACTACAGCGTCCACTAGCCCATGCTTCCTTGCTGAGAAAAATCTGAACTCAAAAGTTAAAACAATATAAGCAGTCAATTGCACTCATGTCAATAGAAAAAGTTATTGAGCAACAGTTGTAGATTACCGGCAGGTGAGATAATTTTCTGACGGTAAGTATGGATGAAAGTTAGACGCAGTCCATTCCCCAGCTTCTCTTCCTATCTTGAATCCACCAACTGGTTTTCCTGCTAGCATAGCACCTTGAGTAACAGCGTCCATTAGCCCTGGTCCAGCCCCTGACCAAGAAGTGCACTCCAAAAGATTTGCTATCTGTGCAGTAAGATATGTTGCAAAAATAATCAAAACTGTTGTTAATGCCAGAAACAATGTGATTAGGTAACAAATGAATGAGATCTTATACAATACACACCGGCAAGTAAGATGAAAAAAGAGGTAGGAAGCTATTATAAGAATTTACTTGCCTCTTTAGCCAGCTCTTGTGCTTGCACATAATGTGAATGGCTAGGTCCCATCCTTGAAGAACCCAGATACACAACTCCTCTCCCTAATCTGTTTATGAGTTCATAACATTTTTTAATCTCTTCTTTAACCTGTAATATTAAAATAAAGAAAAAAAGTGAGTCAGTTTCCTGGATTTTTGCTGGAATTCCAAAGGACTACAAAAATTCTTGATAGAAGAACTCTGTGCAAAGTGCTTTTCTTGTGAGCTCAAATATGTACAATTTAGAATCATTTCCAACCATAACATAATTTATACCAAAAGCTTGATCTATTATTTCCTTATCCCGTCACACAGCTGCATCAAACACCAAGGGGTTGCACTAATTATAGGTACCCGAGGTTGAAATGTTAAGTCCAAAAACCATAGAGTGAGACCTGACGGATTAAGCCAGAAATACATTGCCTTGAGTCCAAACTAGGCATAATATACCCTAGGTCATGCAACACTGTCCATCATACATTGCATCTTACATTGCTGACCTGCACTCCCTCAGATGAGGTTTATCCGGTGATATTTACCATAATGAATAGCACCATCCAGCAAGTGGAATGAAGAAAAATAAAATGAAAATTGAAAACAAATTTCAGAATCAATACTCTCTGAGGCAGCAAAATAGCAAGTGCTAATAGAAATCCTAGAAGCTCTACAATAAAATGACTTTCATGACTAGCCAACATAAAACCTTGTAGATACAAATAATGTTATGTTACTTTTCTAGATAGAAAATGTAAAATTTCAATTAGAACTTAGTTTTTCATGGAATATCAGGATTAAAAAAAAAAAGGTAAGCGTGATCCTAGTGCAATTCTTGTTTCTTTTATGGCTTAAATATGAATTTAGTCTCTGTAAGTTAGCGTTTTTTTCAATTTTGGTCCCTGTAAGTTTGCACTTTTCAATTTTAGTCACTTTAAGATTCATTTTTTTCATTTTTAGTCCCTGTAAGTTCATGCTTTAGGGACCAAAATTGGAAAAACTAAAACTTAAATAGACTAAAAATGAAAAAAAAAATTACAAGGACTAAATTCATATTTAATCAATTTACTGAGAAGAACTTCTTGCATATTCAGAGAAAGGTATCTAGCCAAATAAGCAACCTTACTCTGGTCCTAAAACCTACACATTTGTGTGTTTAAGTTTCCCAATGCACAACCTTAACATTCACAACACAACAACAAAAAAGAACTTTTACTACAAAAGTAATCAATTTCCATCAATAGATTGATAACTCTCAGAATACAAATTCCTAGCTTCCCATCACTACAAAACAGGCAATTCTTCTATCAATTATCACTAACATATTCCGAAGAACACATTCAATCGACCACATCCTTACCAATGGACACACGCTTTGTCCTTTGAACTGAAACATAACATTGCAAGTAGTTGTCACCAACTTACATGGATTTAGTAGCTACTCTTCAAGCAGTCCAACTAAACAGTAACTTTCACAACAGAAATGGGTTTCCACTTTCACCAATTCCCATCACATATATGCACCAAGAAAAAAGGGGGAAAAAAAAAGAAGAAAAAAACTAAAACAAAACTAAACTAAACAAATAAGCAAAAGGGGGAGAGATAAGGTGGGTTGGATGGTTAAGAGAGAAGGGAAGGGGGGAAAGGTCCTGGGTTCTCTGTTAACAAAACAAATATTCTAACAGCTAACATTTTTCGATAAAAAAAAAAAAAGAAGCAAAAGGCACTAACTTCAACTAGAAGATGGTAAATGCTACCTCATCTGAGCTCTTCCTCTCATCCAAATCAGTGAACTCATGCTTGCTAAAAAAAATTGCACTTTGAATGGTCTTGTGCTTTGAAAACTTGAAACCAATTCTACTATTCTGTTCTTTTCTGCACAAAAATTGGCACTTGATTCTTGTTTCATGAGTGTCTCTCAGCACAACATGGGTACCCAACGAAGCTGCCACTGAGAAACCCATCCTTGAGAGATTCCTAAAGGCATCAACTACAAGCCTTATAATAAGAAGCAAACCAACAATGCAAGGTCTGAGCTTTCTAGGAACACAAACATTATATGCTCATTCCACGAAACATAATCAGTGTGAACACGACACAGTTGTTGTTATTTTTGATCGTTTACAAGATAACAAAAAAGGAGATTCACAAAGTAAAAGCCGATATGTTATGCATTTAGGCCTCCTTGATCAGGTTATAACAAAACTAGGGAGATTGCTATTTACAACTTTTTTCTCTTCTTTGCACTCAATTCACATAAACTTTTTGGTTACCTAAAATTTTTATTTAATTAGATTTAATTAAGATTTAAAATTAGGTACTTTAATCATTTTTGCTAACCCAAATTTATTTTTATAGATATGACTTTTTACACGGCATTACAATTTTATAAATAAAAAAAGGATTTATTGGAAAAGAAAAGTCGTCTTTATCACATCATAAATAAAAGAAATATATAATTTATAATTTATAATTTTTTATTTTAACTAATTTCAAATTTTTGTATAATTAAAATATTTTTGTTAATTTCAATTCATTTTCTTCGTATAATTAATAGCTAGCTTGATAATAATTTGAAAGAGATGGTAAACAAAAGATTGTTGGAACCAAGAAATAAAAAATTTCTTAAGATTTTAATTTTTTATGTTTTACTAAAACTATTTTGTATCTTCAAAAATTTGGGAATATATAATAGAAAAAAAAAACATCTTGAAATCTATCAAAATAAATGTATGAACTTGATTTTATACCTATTGCAAAAACTAATTTTTATAATTGATTTTTAAAATTAAAATTATATTAAAATAAAATAATAAATTTAAATTTATGCTCATTAATTACTTTTGAACAAAATAGCTTGGGGTCTGAATAGTGAAATTCATCCTGTAAGTGTGATGGGATGACAATTTGGTTCTTAAAAGATAAAAAATATAAATTTAGTTTTAAAATGTGTAAAAAGTAAGACAAATTATTTATGTCATTAATTTGTTAAGACCATTTTGTTCAAGGATTAATATGACAACAAATTTTATTTTTTAAAACCAATTTGATATTAACTATTTTAAGGATTAATTTGTCATTAAGTTATCTGCATGACTAATTGTTACACTTTTTTGCACATTTAAAAACTAAATTTAAATTTCTCATTTTTCAGGACTAAATTATTAGTACCTCACACTTGCATATAAATGAATTTGATTATTTATCCTAAAAAATAACTATAAGAGACGACGGAGGACATTTTTGTTCATATGGGGTGTAAGATAAAATTTATGGATACAAAAAGACTGCCTACAATAGTTACAAAGTGGGCCTGGATTTCAAGGTGTAGGTCAACCATAGCCCAATGGGTTCTTAATGTTGTCCGTTTTCTTGATTAACTTTCTATACTAGCCAATTTTTTAATAAATCCAATATTTACAGTGTAATACCAATTTTGTCCTTCTCATAATCCGTACGTTTTAGATATACATCATTCAATTTTTTACGGATTTTCAATTCGTATGAATCATATGAATTAATAATCCATATATCTCATATGAATTGTCAATTTATAAGAGAGTAAAGTTAAAAATAAAAATAAAAATATGCTGAAAATATTAGCAAAAGTGCTGGTGTAAAAAACAGGACTCCCCTTCTCTTTCATTAGTGTAACCCTACCCTTTCTTCTTTTTCTTCTTCTCATTAGCCAAAGCTCGCAGCACCACCACCAGCAGCGTTCTATTCTTCTTCCACAATGGGTACGTTCTCTCTCTCTCTCTCTCTCTCTCTCATAACATGATGATGCTGATTCATGTGAATTTATGTAGGTATCTCTCGTGATTCCATGCACAAGAGGCGCGCCACCGGCGGCAAGAAGAAAGCATGGAGGAAGAAGAGAAAGTAAATTCTTATTCATCATTAACTGATTGCATTTTTAAATATTTCAAGATTACCTGATTCATCATTTTTTTTAACTAATAACAATTAGTGTTAAAACTCAGCATTTTAAGGGTTCATTAGTGTGGAACCCTAATTTGAACCAAAAAAGTTACATTGTTTTTTATTATGCTGTTTTTTTTCAGCAAACGGTTATTTTTTGTTTAATGGGGGTGTGTTTGTTTTGCAGGTATGAGCTTGGGAGGCAGCCAGCAAACACAAAGCTATCGAGCAACAAGACGGTGAGGAGGATTAGGGTTCGCAGTGGGAACGTGAAGTGGCGTGCTTTGAGGCTTGATACCGGGAACTACTCTTGGGGGAGCGAGGCTGTGACCCGCAAGACAAGGATTCTTGATGTGGTGTACAATGCATCCAACAATGAGCTTGTTCGGACTCAGACGCTGGTCAAGAGTGCCATTGTTCAGGTCGATGCAGCGCCCTTCAAGCAGTGGTATCTGCAGCATTATGGCGTTGAGGTTGGCCGCAAGAAGAAGAGTGCAGCAACTTCTGTCAAGAAGGAAGGGGAGGTAACTGTGTACTAAATGCTAATACTTGTTTGTTTGTTATGTACAGTTTCTCTTTTAGATGATTTACAAGATGAATATTTGCTGTGAGATTAGAATAGCTTTTGTCAATGTTGGTTGTTGAAACTTGGAAGCTTGAATCTTTTGCTTTATTTCTGTGGATTATACTTCAATTTCAACAATATGGACTGTGCACTTTATTTGGTTATGATGCATACTTTTGTTATTCCGCGAATTATCTATATTTTATAAGAATTTATTTTATATGCACTACTTTTTTACACAAATATCCAATGAGATTTGAACATTTTCTTATGTCATCTCTTTCATTAATATGATGTGGCGACCATGCGACAGGGCAAATTCCTGTTGGATGTCTATGTCAAAATGTTTTACATTGACCGTGTGTATTATTAAACCCATTTTGTAATTCTAGTTTTGAGATATTCAAGGGCTGTAAAGTCTTAATGCAGGAAAAAAAAAAAACTCTAAAATGAGTTCTGGATCTGGGTTGCTAAGGCTACTTATGAAATAGTTTTTATTTTTTAAAAATAGAATAAGTTTATATTTTTTTGTCAACGGTGACATTTTTCATCAAATTCTGTTTTCTTGTAGTTTTGATGATAACCTTGGACTGTTTCTTTACATCATTCAATATTTCTGTTTTAACAGGATGGTGAAGCTGCAACTGAGGAGGTGAAGAAGAGTAACCATGTTGTGAGAAAATTGGAAAAGCGAAAGCAGGACCGGGTGCTTGATCCTCACATTGAAGAACAATTTGGAGGTGGTCGCCTTTTGGCTTGTATCTCATCTCGACCTGGCCAATGTGGCCGTTCTGATGGGTATGTTACTTTTTACTCAATTAGCTATCAGAGATATACCAAGTGCATGCTTCCTGCATCCAGTGAGAGTAAATTTTTCAATTGCTTTCATAGTTAGAACAACCATCCCATTTGCATGAGCATATATATGATGAGCTAGAAGTTAAAAATGATAGGTCCAAAAAATAAGGGATTTCCCTCATTCTTAAAGTAGCTGTCAGCAACCTCTCGTGTTGTGTTGCATTCTCCAGATGGTTTAGATTTACTCTAGTAAAAAGGAATTGCAAGACATGGATCTAAATCAGTAGTGTTCTGTTCCTTATTGGCAATCTTATCCTCTAATCTGAAGCAGCATGGATGGTGATGCTGACTTCAAATATAGATTTAGAGTTAAGGGCAAGTGAACAATATTCTTCAATTTTAAATTTAATGGTCCTGGTTGTTGGCACTTAATGTCTTCTGAATTTGTGGCAGATATATATTAGAGGGCAAAGAGCTGGAATTTTACACGAAGAAGCTTCAGAAGAAGAAGGGCAAGGGTGCTGCTTAAGATATTGTCTGTCTTCCTACTTGTTGTATCAGAATTTCATGAAGCTCTTAACTATCCACCAACAGATTATCAGTTTTGCTAGGAACTCTATTTTCTTTGGGAGGGAGGGGTTTATGGGTGTAAACATGACTGAGAACTTTTATTTGTTTACTTATAGTGAGTCCTGTTTAAATTGATTATTTCTACCATTGCAATTTTCTAGTGCATTGACTTTCTTTCCTTGCATTTCTTTAGAGCAGACAGAGTCCTTGGAATTATTACATTTGCCGTTTATAAGTTTAATTATATGTCCGATGTGTTCTTAAAATGAGTAGTTCTTTTGATTTCTGAACTTCCTCTTCATGGACTTTGTTATGAGTCTCATGATGAGTAAAATAACAAACTCGACATGGTATTTATGAGATTTTTTTAAAATCTTATTTAATAGACCAGTCTTTTGGATTTATTCTCTTCATAACACATAAGTTTTGTATATTCAAGGGACTCATTTACATTATATTGGTTGATTGATCGATCTTAGTGTCTATTATTTGAAAATGAGGGAATAAAATTCCGGATTGAAATAAAATGAGACTAAAATTATATTTTAGTTATAAAAACATTACTCATGCAATAATTTGTGACATAACTGAGCAGCTGATTCTATATTTAATGTCTCCTAAATCATAAGAGTTTATATAGTAACCATTTGCTAATTGAATAGCATTTATCATCTTTAACCTTATTTGGAATATAAGGGGCTGTTTGTTTTATAAAATTATTTACATTTTCAGGAATGTTTGTTCCAATAATATAATATAAAAATATCATTCTTTGGATATTTTAGAAAATATATGTTTGGTTATATTTTAATATTATTGGAAATGATTTTTAAATTTTTAAATAATTTAAATAAAAAAAAATAAGTTTCATGTGTTGTAGACAATAAATTCTCACATGAGAATATCACTTTCTCATCCCTTCTCATGGGAATAGAAATATTAAAAAATATGCTAAAAAAAGAAAATTATAATATTTCCATAAATCAATAATATCATAAAGTATTTTTTAAAAATTTGTAACAAACTGAGAATATAATCACATCTCCACATTTTTGAGAATCCTATAAGATTCCATGAATAATGATTTGAGGGGAGGGGGAATGTATATAAATGCAATTTATTATCAGTTACATTTATTTATCTGTTTATAATATATAAATTCTGAGCTACGAAATAATAAGCTTATTAACTGAATGAAAAAGATGCAAATAATAGTGTATACATGTTCTATGTATTTAATAGAGCTTATTTGATAGATAGTGAACAACTAAAACATTCCTAACCACCTAATTAATTAACAAATTTCAACTAATACAACTGATATAGCTACTCCAAATATTGCAGTGTGACTACATTAGCTTTCTAAAAAATTGTTTTTAAAGTTAGCAAGTACAAAAAAAATATAAGACATCGCCACGTTTATCTTTAGAAAGGAGCAACTAATATACACGAAGACAAGTTTATTGATTTTTGAGAGATTACTAGTGACAATATCTTAGAAGACTAGCTAGTCTTTCCAAAAGCAGTGTAGGCAAATTCTATTTTCATTGCAGTTCTCTGTCACAAAACCAACTACCGAATATCACACTCATTAGTAACAAATTCCAAAAGGATGGTGAAAGGCCAAAGCTAAAGAAGCATCACCTGATCACCTGTTGACTCTACTATATACTTTTTGTTTCCCATGCTTTGTCTTGTTTTTCATATTTTGGAACAACACAAAAACCTCACCAAAGACTTTGAGGATGATATTTGCGAGAACCATAAATTGATATGATTCATTTGTATGAACAAGGGAAGTTGAAGCCTTGCAAATAGAGCAACCGGGACACATGCCAGAAGAGCAATTGGAATTGCCACCCATTTGACTCTCTCCCTTATCAACAAATCCATAGCTGCGCCAAATGCTATCATTGTAGTTACTATAGAAAAGGACAAAGAAGCCAGACCTAATATTATTCTCTTGGGTCTATAAGATTATGCACTAGCCAAATCATAATGATTTCACACAAACATTGTAATTTCAGTGGAATGACTATCTCCTGATTTTTTAACAAGTTATTCAGTGGAATGACTAATAGTATCTTCTGATGCATCACTAATAGTAACTGCTGTTAATGTCACCAATCAATACCACTTACTATAACCCCAAATCATTAAAACTATTGTTGCCTCAGATTACTTTTCTTCCTTGATTCCTATTAATTTTCTTCTTGAAGAAGCTTCAAAATTGGCTTTTATTATTGGAGTCTAAATTGTAATTTTGGTCTCCCTTTAATTTCTAATCCATAATTTTGGTTCTCTTATTTTTTTTTCCACTTTATATATCTACCCAAGTATTTGGTCAGGTTATAAACGTTGCAGAAACTAGTCAAGTTTTTAAAAGACCCTCTGCATTATCTCAATCCTCTTTAAATATCCACCCGGTATTTGGCAAGGATCACAATGAAAAATTAATAAACTTGGAGCTAAAAATGAAAAATTTCATACCAGAGCGCAACTAAAAGCATTGCAGAAACACATGTACTGCCATAAACATTAAAGATGTGCCTGCTCCTAGCATTAGCAATAAGCATTTACTCTTCATTGATTTAGGAATCACAAAAAGAAGGAAGAACTCAAAGGAGCAAGAATTGAAACCAAAACTTTCAGAAATCAGAACTCTATCTTCTATTTTCTAGATCCAAGGTTACTAAAAGTCTCTTTGACCAGATCATTGCGAGCCCGAGCATAATTCTCTCTCATAGAGGATTCCTGTGATCTCTCATCAGAAGAACCATTGCGAGCCAATTTCTCATATGGGGAAGTATAACCATACTTCTTGTTCAATGTCTCCATGACAAAAGCATCGCGAGCTCTGGTTCGAGCTCGCTGGGGTTCAACATTGACATAAGAAAGGTGCACCCCAACAGCTAAAATTGCAGCACCAGAGAGGGAGACTGCTATGGTCATGGCTAGTTTCTTGGGTGTTGAAGGAAAACACAGCACCATTTGCTCAACCACCTATCACACAGGTCATCAACTATTAATAAGCGAACATAATCAATAACTTTTAATACACTGTAAGGATTGAACTCTAGAACTCTTAATGCCACTCATGAATTAACCGTTTCAAAAGTTTATACCATGTGAAGACACAAAATAATTTATGTCACATCTTTGATAACATAAATGCACCTTTCACTAGTGCATAACATTTTTACGCCGAATCAAAGATTTTAATGGGCACTGTGTGTCAATTCACAAGTCCTTATTTATATATATATATATATATATATATATATATTACTTTTAAGAATAACAGGAAGAAACAAATCAATCACCATGATGATATTCATATTTAGATGGCATTTTATCAAACATGTGGGGTGCATCTCATAGACAAATAAATTAGAGCAGAAGCAGCATGATTCTTGCAAACCACAGGGGAATTGAAAATTGGCTTCACTATGAAGATCAGATGTTTAGGCTTATCAATAAAAACATACAGAATCACGTTTTGGCTTCTGGGTCTTTGGAAATAAGCGCTTCTATTACTAAACAGCGGTTCTGAAAGCGCCTCCTCCTCCTTCCTTGTCTTTCTGTCTCTCTCTTATTTGTTCCTGAACCTATCTATACTCTACAACGCTTCCTGCTTCCTTCAGTTCTAATCAGGGATGGAAATGGGATGTTAAAAAAAGGCTTTACATATATTGAGCTTGTTTAATAAATTTTATTCATTTGTTATTTTTTAAAAATATTTTTCAAAGAAACTAATATGAAATAAATATAATTTTTAGAGACTGAAAAAATTAGTAGTTTATTTAAAATATAATTTAGTTTTAATTTTTTTATGTTTTTAAAATGAGTCAAAAAACCATAGTTTTAAAACAACTATCATTATTTTTTTTTTCTGACAATGATCGTTTTTCATTTTGATACACGATTTAGAACTATATAAGCCATTTGAAATTCATGTACATGAAGACTATATAAGTCACGTGACGTTCAAATCAAAAAGGGGCAACTAGTATCGTTTAATTTTATTAATTACATCTAAAAAATAAACTTCTTTCTTAAAATGTTCTTCAATAATCATAAAAAAAAAAAAAAAACTTCATTGGAACATCTTTTAAGAAAAAAAGAGTCATACAAAAATATAATCACAGTTAATAAGAGTCATAAAAATATAATCACAATTAATTGAAGAGTATTTATGTAATGATATTATAAAATAGAATGAAAATAATTACAATTTACTTATTTTTAAGTCCATAAAACCTTTTTTTGTTGCATATAAATTATATTATTGAATCCGAAGGAAGTATTAACTAATTACTCTCTCCTATCCTTTTTTTTAATTGTAAAAAAAAATTGAAAGAAAGAAAAAACCTTATTTATAAATTTCTAAATTATATTAATTACTCTTTTATCAATAATATCTTTCATTTTTTCCTAATTTTTAATTAATTTATACATACATTTATTGGTGAAATAGATATAAAAAAATATAGAAAAGTTCACAATTATTTTATTAGGATCAAGAAAATTTATTGTATTATTACTTTCTAGTTTCTAAAAACCTTAAAAGACATATAAAAAAGAACAAAATTAGTAAATGCAAACATAAAATTAATTAAATAAGCTATTAACTACTATTTCCAGTCCTTTATATAGTATAAGAAACAAAAAAAAAAAATCTTTACCAAACAAAACAAATCCTTTTCGGGCGGTCAAGAGTGACTCATTTAAAAGATTTTGTTGCCATATGCTCACTACAGTTACAGCAATACTATTAAATACAAATGATTAAGGAATAAAAAAACAAAAACCATAGTATTATAAATAAAACGAACATGTATTTATTATTTGAAAATTCCAAAAAGCATTCAGTACTTGTAAGTCGTTAAGATGATGTAACATGCTATTTTAAACTCTGAACATACTCATGACACGCATCAACAAAACCCTAATAAGAAATCACACAAAAAAAATCTGTCTCTAGAAATATTGTCTGCCAAAATTCAACTCACAAATGCGATTTGTATGTATTACCTAAATATTAAGTAACATAATAACTGCGTCAAAATTAGTCAGAGAAAAGAATGAGCTAATGGAAAAACTTATTGTACAACAAAGCCGTTTAAGTGGGAAAAATCAATGTACAAATAAAAAAAAAATGAGACCCCACTTCAGTATACAACGTGGGACAAAGAGCAAGTGAAGGTTAAGGAAACAAAATCCACTGCAAGCTGCCACATGCTGTGCCAGGTACTACCATTCCATCATGCGATATAAATCAAGAGAAATGGACCTTTGTCTTGTGGCTTTGATTCTGCACCTTCCAGGGTATCGTAGAATGGTCAAGTTAAATTCAGTTTAGAAAGTAATGCTATTTCTGCTCCAACAAGATATCTGCATTTTTGAATCACTTGGTAGTAACCAAACTGGCAGCAATTAAAGGTAAAACATTGCAAGCCACATATGAGATGTGAATCAGAAAGTTAAAGTCACCTTCCATTCCACTACACGAGCTCAGATATCAACCCTTTCAACCCCAAAACACTCAACATCCAAGGCTTTTCATTATGTCAACCAGCTCTTTGATCACGGTTCCAGTATCAGCATGTGATCCAGCAAGGTTGATTGCATGATATTCTAACCCTTTCCAACGCGAAATATATGCAAAATGGGGTCGTCTGAAATAGCTGCTAATAATCTCCAGAATCACAGTTTTAGGCAATGCAGATACTATATGAGTAAGACCAGCACCATGGGCGCCAATGATGACTGATGCATCTTGAATGGCTTGTACCTGATCCTTCATAGACATGTGCGCAAACAATCCATTTACAAGGTTAATTTTACATCCATTATAATTAGATGCCCAGCTCTTCAATGAGTCAAAGACTTCTTGCTCGTTACTTAGTCGTGATTCAACTTTACCACCATGACGTGGATGAGCTAAATAATCTTCACGACGAACAAAGAGAACATTGTGTCCAAAGAGTGGTTTTCCACCATGGTGTAAATTTAAAGGTAGCCCAAATGCTGCTCTGACCATTTCTCCAAACTCAGAAAGGCGTGCAGTTTTGTGGTCATTGGGGTTTTGCTGTAGTTCTTGAGCAGGAGCTCCATAACAATCTATATCTTCTGTTAGTCCTTTAAACAATGTTGTCTCATATCCCAAAGGAGAGAGAATAGCATGATGAAAACAAACTGAACCACTGAAGTTTTTAGCATATCTGAGGCTTGAGAATAAAGCTTTCCATGTCTCTTCAAGAGGAGCCTGAAATTTTAGGAGGAAACTAGTAAATTAACAACCAATTTCCATGTTTTTTAACAAGGTAAACAAAACTAACCAATAAGTGAAACATAGTACAAGTGTGTTCATAACTTCATATAATTTATGAAGAGATATCAAGACCCTGGTGTCCAACAAAAAACTCAGAATAATCATGTTGAGACTTCACAAGAGGGTATTGTACAATTGTTGAGAATTGGAAGTTTAGAAAATTATACTTTGGATTGGTACACTACCGAAATCCAACCCCTCTAACCTAAAGAATAACAAAATTATTGCAAAGGCTTTGGAAATGCAAAAATAAAAGGAAAAGCTAGAGAAGTTAAACTAGGTCAATTTAACATCAATTTTTCGATTATAATCAATATTTAATCTAAAGTTTCCTACCAAAAAAAAAAACTTAAGAAATACAAAGATGTACTTCAAATATTGATTCCTTTTATTTAGATCTGGAAACCCAGCTAGGTCCAATCAGTCCCTTTTATGGAAGGAAGCAAAAAGCATCTAGATTCTAGAAGAACATCCCAAGTTATCAATAACTACTTGTTAATTTCAAATTGGGTTACAAAAATTATTCACATAGTTAATAACCTCTTGTTCATTATTCACATCTCAACATCCTTTTTAAATTTTGTACTTTAAAATCCTACATTTCACCTCCATAATTTTTGGGCGCTTAATCTAACAGCTAATGCCAAAATCATTTAAAGAGGTAAAATGTATGCAAACCAACATCACCATAGATACTGCATGCTTTACACTTTCTATGTTTTCATAGAATACCAACCAACAGCATTAGAATGTTGAATTGAAATTAAATGAAAAATTAACAAAAACTGATCATGCATACCTTACAGTGGCCGTCAACAAAGATCAAATGTGGTCGATTAGGCAGACCGGTCACTCTAGAAGAAACATAAGCACTGTACCAGTCTGTAACAGTGTGAAAAAGATTAGCATACTCAAAACGTGTCACCAGAAGTGCAGGTTCCTCAATCCACTGTAAGTAGAAACCCTCTAGTCAAGCACACAAAAAATAACAAAAGTGGTACAAAGAAAGAAAGATAACAATATACAGTAAATTCTGTCAAGAGAAGGCAACAGTGAAAATAAAAAGTTAAATCAAAGAGAGAAAGTATCCAGGGAATGATAGATTTTATCAATTGAATATCTAATACACATTAATTATAAAAAGAGAAGAATGATTGCATCTCTACCAAAGTCTGTTAGGCCCTAAGCTTTGATATAGAATAAAGCTATGTTTACAGCCATTCTTTGGTGTTCTGTTCATGTCTTTTTCAGGTGAATTGCTAACTCTAATAAGCAGAAAATTTGGGCAGGACTTGCTGCATTCTTAATTTGTTTGATCATTTTGTATACAGCTTTTTCTAATTTTGAGAATTTCCCAGCCTCTACTTATCTCTGAAAATAAATCACTTCCCTTTCCTATCAAATAACCTTACCCAACCATTACATTACCCCCCCCCCCCCCCCAAAAAAAAAAGTGAACTCAATTCAAGGAATCTTTTAGAAACAGACAATGTAAAAATAACGAATCGCCATAAGAAAAATCTAATTCAGAATTATCAAAACAAGGAAAACCATTACCCAAAGTCATAAACTCCACAATAATTCCCACTCAATCCAAGCACCACTCATTAAACACTCGCAGAACTAAATCCACTACCAGTAGCGAGAAAAATAAAACCCTCAAACTTTCTCCCGAGTCCAAAATTAGAAACCCTAAATCAACCCCTAACCACAAACACCAGAAGGATCAAAGCCATACAACTCCAAACTTTCCACTCATTTACCTCATCACACTCAAAATCCTTCCCTGTCATGGTCCGAATCTTGCTAATCAAAACCCGCATGGTGTCTCGAAACTTCACACAAACACTCACATCACCAAAACCACACAAACAAACCAAAGGGAAGAAAAAAAAACTCAAATTATCTCCCGAGTCCAAAATTAGAAACCCTACATGAACCCCAAACCACAAAGGCACAAATCACATTATCAAAACCACGAAAATTCAAACTTTTCATTTCCTCACCTCATCACACTCAAAATCCTTGCCTCCCATGATCCGATTCTTGCTAATTAAACTCTGCACGGTGTATCGTAAACACTCACCATAGCCACAAACGAAACGCAGAAAAATAAAATAATAAAGAAAAAAAAAACTCCAACTTTCTCCCGAGTCCAAAATTAGAAACCCTACAACTAAGGTTTTAAAAATCAGTCCGTCACCGCGATTCAACAGCAATATCAAAGTTTTTAGAGTGTCTACAACGGCAATTTTGGCTGTATAAGCCACATTTATCCGCAATTTCCCACAATATCAAGGATCGCAGCAAAACCGCGACCGCAATTTAAAACCTCGTATAATAACACAAAAAGTAAAAAACCCAACAACACCAAACCACACACACCCACATGATGAAAACTCAAGCTTTCTCCCAAGTCCAAAATTAGAAACCCTAAACACAAACGCCCACATGATAAAAACCACGAAAAAATCAAACTTCACACTTCCCTTCTCACCTCATCACATTGAAAATCCTTCCCTCTCACGATCCGAATCTTAGCGATCAAGTCCCTCATGGTGTGCCTATCGATCCCTCCCCTCGGCACATACTCATCCAAAAACTCTTGGTCAACCAAAAGCTCCCGATCAACGACGACTTCACCGACGTCAACCTCAAAGGCACCGTTTTGAAACTGGGGAAGCTCCTCGCCCTCCCTCCGCCCCATCACCGCCGTGAGAGGCTCCCCTCCCTTGGCCATGGCGATCCTCTCCGGCAACATGCGGAGCCTCCCGCCCTCGCACACGGAGCTCCGGAGCGTGTCGCTGTGGCGGCACCGGAACCAGCCCGCGCCGGCGCGGGGGTGGAGGAGGTCGCGGCGGCGCGTGAAGCCGTTCCCGAAGTAGGCCTCGCAGGAGTGGGGAGGGGCCGTGGTGGGGCCCTGCGACCATGGGAGGTAGGAGGGGAGATTCGGCCATGGCTTTGAGAAGTGCGTTTGGTGGGAAAGTGGTGTGAGATAGGTGTGAGTGCTAGGTTTTTTGAGTTGTGAAGAAGAAGAGGGTTTGAGGTTGAAGTAGAGGAAGAGAAAGAGGGAGTTTAGGACGAAGAGGAACAAGAGGATACGAACGAGCAACGTGGTTCTTCTGTTCATGGCTTCTTCTTCTCACTCTCACTTTCTCTCTCTCCTCCTTCTGAAGCGGAGAGAAGGAGTAGGTGCGTGATTTCCTCAAACGGAGAAGGCCAATGGGGTGATGCCATGTGTCACGATATGACGTGAATTTGGTCTCGTTTTCTTCTTTCATAAGGTTTTCTGCTTCCTTCTTATGGAAGATGTTTAGCATAACTTCTTCGGTTACATTGTGTTTGACGAGAGAAATAATAGCATAACTTCTTCGGTTACACTGTGTTTGACGAGAGAAATAATAGCATAATTTATTTAAATTTATTTGTTGAAATAAATTTTTATTTTAGTAAAAATAAGTAATATTTTATTTATTCATGTGGTTATTTAAATTATTTTTACTTAAATAAAGTAATATTTTTGTTTATTTAAAAAATAAATTCTATCAATTTCTTATATAAGTATTTATATGAAAAATACTTATTTTAAAGTTATTTCTTTATAATTTAAACAAATTTATCCAATATTAAAATTTATATTTATTTTTGTACTCACACTTTTCATATTTTATTTAGTTAAAAAAAATCTTTTTATTTTTATGGTCTTTATTTCTATCTTTTAAATCAATGACATTGATAGTGAGATTTTAAGAAATGACAATCAGTTAAATTTCTTTTTGAAAAAAAATAAAAAAATGTTACAAAGTAGTTATTATTTTACAAAATTCATTTAAAATATTTTTTTTATAAAGTATTCTTAATTGATATCATTTTATTATTGAAAAGAATGTTTTAATTGTTGTAAGTAATTTTTTATTGTTATGGATAAAACTGAATTTAGGAATATATTTTTTTCATTCTTGTAATTAGAGATAAAAATATAAGTTAAAATATAATTTTTGTCTTCCTTTTCTTTATATTGTGATTTTAGTTACTTTATTTTTTAATTGAGATATTTTATCTTTTATTTTTTAAAAATTTGTAATTTAATCTCCCAATTTTCAATTTAGACATTTCATCTTTCATTTAAGAAAAAACATATTTTTAATTTCTTTTTTTAATTTCAAACTTGACTATGTACTTTTTTTATTTAATAAATTAAACTTGTTATTAATTAAATAATTAAAAAATATTTATCACATAGATAATAAATAGACACATGTCAAATAACATTTATAAAATACTTAAATCAACATTTAAAATTAACTAAAATTATTAATTTTCAAAAACTAAAGATAAATCATCTCAATTAAAAAATGGAACACTACAATCATGAGTTTTTTAAGAGTGTGTGATCTCAATTAAAAAATAAATAAATAAAAATTACATTTTAACCAAAAATATATTAAAAACTTATAATATTTCTGTCTGAAATTTAAAATAGTAATCATATTTTTTAATATCTATGGTTAAAATTTTAAAAGTTATACAAAATGAACTACGTGTTGAAATCAAGTTGAAAAATTGATTTTGTCTTAAATTGTTTAATATTGTACCCATTAAGTACTTCAAAGAACGACTTCCCTAAAAATGACATTAGCTAAAAGCTTAATGAACATACAAATTCAATTTTTATGGATTACCTCAACAATTAACAAAGAATCCCTATCGAAAATACACAGAAAATATGAAACCCTGGAAAAACCTATTGTACAACAAAACCGGATAAGTATGAAAGTTAGAGTTGACAAAATGGACCAGCCTACCAAAAATACCAACTTTTGTAAAATAGACTGAAAATACTATCCACCCCACTTTAAGGTGGATTGGTGGACCAGCAAACCAGCCCACCTAAAAACAGTTAATTTAAAAAAAAAACAAAAAAATTATAAAAATATACAAATATAATTAATTTATGCTAAAAATTTGTTAAAAACTACTAGTATACACTTTCTATTATTGGTTAAAAACTTAAAAATAATTGAAAATTAATTAATCATTAGTGGAGTTTATTAAACTAAAAAATTTATTGGTTAAACACTTGATGCATAATTGATGTTGAGGTGGTGGATATCCAAAGTTCTGATTGCCCTGCACATTCATACCATAAGCATATAATGATTGCCCTGCACATTCATACCATAATAATTGACAACGTGTGCAGCACCAAAATAGTGAACACAAGGATTGTGAGGCAAGATATAATAACTTTAGGCAAACTGAATTTCAAAATATAACTAAATGTAATTACTTAAAGCAAATCAACATCTTAGAGGGTGGACAGAACACTTTTTTTTTGTCAAACCACAATGTGCTATGAAGTAGGAATGTAGGATAATTCAGACCTATAAGAATTTGTATATATAAATCTAGTTTGGTATCACAAACCTTCACATTGGCCTAGTATTAGGTATATCCTGCATGAGGAATATCCAGTTAGCAGGATTTTCACAATTACAGAAACCCACACAAACACTACACTCCCAACCTCTCTCCTTTCTTTCACCATGAAAACCCATCAACAACCAAAACTAGCAAAGTAGCACCAGAAAACAGAAGCCAAAAAATCAAGCTAAGAAAACTAATCATTCAACACACACCAATAATTTAAATAGCATCCAAATCAAAAACAATAGAGGAGATTCAATTCACAGAATATTGAAATTAGAGAATGAGATTGAAATGTGGAATACCTAAAGAGCAGTGATTGAAACTGAAGACCAGAGAGATTGAACGGAGAGGAAAATTCCGAGAGAGAGAACGAGATTGCAACTGAAGAACAGAGAGATTGATCGGAAAAATCGAGTTCAATAGAGAGAAGAACGAACGGGAGCCTTAGGGTTCTTGAGTTACGAGAGAGACAGAGAGAGAGAGAGAAAAGCCAGAGAGTAGGGTTTCGTGCAATCAATACTCAAGAGTGTAGGACATGACTGTCATCTTTGAATTTTCATAAGGGTACTATTGTCTAGCGAAAAATATTGCACAGCTTCCCAAAAAGTTGAGAATTGGAGAAGCTGAAAATTCGTTCCCTTATGAGCAGCTGCATGCAGTGTGTAGCGTATTGTAATATTGTTGGGATTGTTGAGCTGTTGGCCCGGTGGGCTGGCCCAGCCCGGTTTTGGCCCGTGTTTTTGTGGGTCGGATTGACCCGGCCCGTTTAATTAGTGTGGGTTGATAATGTCAATCCAGTCCACTTTTTTCGTGGGCTATATGGGCTGGCCCGTCTGGCCAGGCCCATTTGTCAACCTAATGGAAGTATACAAAAATAAATAA
This sequence comes from Glycine tomentella, assembly GCA_007407185.1. Lineage (NCBI taxonomy): Eukaryota > Viridiplantae > Streptophyta > Magnoliopsida > Fabales > Fabaceae > Glycine > Glycine tomentella. The sequence continues at coordinate 62,800 of PYAF01004258.1, read as the reverse complement.
AAAATTGAGACTCCTCTATAATGTGCTAGGTACTAGCAAGGAGAAAGTGAAGGAAACAAAATGAACTGCAAGATGCCATGATACTAACAAACCAAGGCAAATGGACCTTTCTCACATGGCATTGATTCTGCAACCTTCACAAGCATGGTAGAATTGTCATGTTAATTATGCTATTTTTGCTCCAACAAAAGATATCAGCAACTTTGAAGCACTTTGTAGTAACCAAACTGACTGCAATGAAAGGAAAAAAAAACATTGCAAGCCACATGAGATGTGAATCCGAAAATTAAAGATCACCTTCCGATCCACCACTCAAGCTCAGATATATCAGCAGTTTCAACCCCCATAATACTCAACATCCAAGGCTTTTCAATATATTCACCAGTTCTTTGATCACAGTTCCAGGATCAGCATGTGATCCAGCAAGGTTGATTGCATGGTAGTCTAACCCTCTCCACCGTGAAATATATGCAAAATGTGGTCGTCTGTAATAGCTGCTAATGATCTCCAGAATCACAGTTTTAGGCAATGCAGATACTATATGAGTAAGACCGGCACCGTGGGCGCCGATGATGACCGATGCATCATGAACAGCTTGTACCTGATCCTTCATAGACATGTGCGCAAACAATCCGTTGACAAGGTTAATTTTACACCCTTTATAATTAGTTGTCCAGCTCTTCAAGGAGTCGAAGACTTCTTGCTCGTTACTTAGTCGTGATTCAAGTTTTCCATTGTGACGTGGATGAGCTAAATAATCTTCACGGCGAACAAAGAGGACATTATGTCCAGCGAGTGGTTTTCCATCGCGGTGTATGTTTAGAGGTAGCCCGAATGCTGCTCTGACCATTTCTCCAAACTCAGAAAGGCGTGCAGTTTTTTGGTCATCAGGCTTTTGCAGTAGTTCTTGTGCTGGAGCTCCACGACAATCTATATGTTCTGAAAGTCCTCTAAACATTGCCGTCTCATATCCCAAAGGTGAGAGAATAGCATGACGAAAACAAACTGAACCACTGAAGCTTTTAGCATATCTGACACTTGAGAACAAGGCTTTCCATGTCTCTTCAAGAGGAGCCTGAATTTTTTGGAGGAAACTAGTAAATTAACAACCAATTTCCATATTTATCAACTAGTTAAACAAAACTAACCGATAAGTATGACATAATACATGTGTGTTCACACTATTTATGAAGAAGGATGAAGACCGTTATATTTAAGCAATGTAATTTAACTTGCAAACTTAAAAATGCAAAAGATGTCAAACACTGGAGTCGAACAAAAAACTCAACAATAATCATGTTGTTGAGACTTAACAAGAGGGCTACAACATGACTTGAAAGTTTAGAAGATTATACTTTGGATTGGTACAACTACAAAGTACCAGATTTTATTTTACTTTTGACAAATACAAAGTACCAAAATTCAACCCCTCTTAGTACCAAAAAAACAAAATTCAACCCCTCTTTCCTAAAGAATAACAAAACACCAAAATTATTCTACAGGCTTTGGAACAATAGGGGATGGTAAGAAAATTTAAAAAAACTAGGCCAATTTGTCATGCAATATTTTAGATTAAAATCAATATTTAATCTAAAGCTTCCAACCAAAAAGATTCACGAAATGCAAAGATATACTTCAACTATTGATTCCTTTTATTTAGATCTGGAAACCCAGCTTGGTCCAATAAGTTCCTTGTAGCAATCAACAACTAGTACTTGTTAATTTCAAATTCAGTTACAAAACTTAACCACGTAGTTAATAACCTCTTCCTAAATTCTTCACACCTCCGCAGTTCTTTTCAATTTTTGCATCTCAAAATCATACATTTCACCTCCATTTTCTGGGTGCTTAATCAACAGCAAATGCCAAAAATTCTTTGAAGACGTCAAATTTATGCAAACCAACAGAACTGAAGTAACTGCACCATTGGCGTTTTTTATGTTTTCATAGGATGCAAACCAGCACCATTAGAATGTTGAAAGTAAATGAAACAAATTAACAAAAGTGATCATGCATACCTTACAGTGGCCGTCAACAAAGACCACATGAGGTCGATTAGGCAGTCCAGTGACTCTAGAAGAAACATAAGCACTGTACCAGTCTGTAACAGTGTGAAAAAGATTAGCATACTCAAAACGTGTCACCAGAAGTGTTGGTTCCTCAATCCACTGCAAAGTAGAAAACCTCTTGTCAAAAGCACAGAAAAACAAAAGTTGTATAAAGAAAGATAGCAATTAGACTACAGTAAATTATGTCAAGAGGAAAAGGCAGGCAGGCAATTGTGAAAATTAAAAGCTAAAACAAAGAGAGAAACAGACAGGGAATAATAAGTTTTATCGGTTGAATATCTCATACACATTTATTATAGAAAGAAGAGAATGATTGCATCTCTAAGGAAGTCTCTTAACCTAACCCCTAAGCTTGATATACAATAAAGCTATGTTTATGGACACTCTTTTGGGGTTGTGCTCATGGTTTATTTCTCAGGAATTGCTATCTCTAATAAGCAGAAAAATTGGGCAGGACATGCAGCATTCTTAATATGTTTGCTAGTTGCACTTTCCCTCTTATCTCTCAAAATAAATAACTTCCCTTTCCTATCAAATAACCGATCTTACCCAATCATTGGATTAGACACCCCACTGGGTAAGTAAAAAGACAAAACACACTTATTTTCCCCCTAAAAGTGATCTCAAATTAATGAATCTTTTAGACTCAGACAAGGTAATAAATTAATAATAAATCACCATAACAAAGTCCAATTCAGAATCATCAAAACAAGGAAAACCAACAGCCAGAGTAAAAAACTCCACGACGATTCCCACTCAACCCAAGCACCACTTGTTAACACTCACATCACCAATCAAAATTAGAAATCCTACCCCAACCCCTCCCATGATCCTAACATTGCCAATCAAAATCCCGCATAGTTTGTCTCGTAATATCACTCATAAACACTCACATCACCAAAGCCACAAACAAAACCCGGATAATAATAATAATAATAATAAACCCTCAAACGGTATACAGACTCTAAAATTAGAAACCAAAGGGCAAAATTTCTAGTTTTCTACCCTACAACAAAGGTTTGAAAAAACAGTTCACGACCAAGCAACATCAGGGTTTTCGGGTGCCCGTGAGGCTGAATCTGCCGCATTTATCCACAGTTTCCCATAATATACACGATAAAAAACCATTAAAATCCAAACTTTTCACTCCCTTAACCTCATCACACTCAAAATTCCTTCCCTCCCATGATCCAAACATTATTAATCAAATCCCGCACGGTGTGTCTGATAACATCATCATAAAAACTCACATCACCTCACCAAAGCCACAAACAAAACCGAAAAAAAAAACTCAAAACTTTCTCCCTAGTCCAATGTCAAGGTCTTTAAGTGTCCGTGACCACAATCGGGGCCACATCTGTCACAATTTTTATAAAGAGAAAACCGCAACTGTAACCACAATCTAAAACCTCGTATAACACAAAAACCCAACACTAAACCACAGAGCCACGTGATGAAAACTCAAACTTTCTCCCTAGTCCAGAATTATAAACCCTCAACACAAACACCCACATGATAAAAACCATGAAAAATTCAAACTTTACACTTCCCTTCTCACCTCATCACATTGAAAATCCTTCCCTCTCAGGATCCGCATCTTGGCGATCAAGTCCCGCATGGTGTGCCTATCGATCCCTCCCCTCGGCACATACTCATCCAAAAACTCTTGGTCAACCAGAAGCTCCCGGTCAACGACGACTTCACCGCCGTCAACCTGAAACGCACCGTTTTGGAACACGGGCATCTCCTCGTCCTCCGTGCGCCCCATAACCGCCGCCAAATCCTCGCCACCCTTCGCCATCGTAATCTTCTCCGGCGCCATGCGGAGTCTCCCGCCTTCGCACACCGAGCTCCGGAGCGTGTCACTGTGGTGGCACCGGAACCACCCAGCGCCGCCGCGGGGAAGGAGGGCGTCGCGGCGGCGAGTGAAGCCGTTCCCAAAGTAGGCCTCGCAGGATTGGGATCGCGCAGAAGTGGTAGTCCAGGGGAGGTGGGAAGGGACAATTGGCCATGGCTTTGAAAAATGAGGTTCGTGTGAAAATGGTGTGAGATAGGTGTCTGGTTCAAGTTCAGATTTTTTTTCTTCAGAAGAAGAAGAAGAAGAAGAAAACGGTTTGTGGGTGAAGTAGAGAAAGAGATAGAGGGAGTTAAGGACGAAGAGGAACAAGAGGGTTCGAATAAGCAACGTGGTTCTTTTGTTCATGGCTTCTTCTTCTTACTCGCTCACACTCTTTCTCTCTTATTTTCTTCTATCTAACAACGACAAAGTTGTGTTGTGGAGCGAAGTGGGTGCATGTGGTTTTTTTTCTTCTCTCTAACAAACGAAGACAGGCCAGTGGGGTGCTGACACGTGGATTTGGTCGTTGTTCTTTAGTTCTTCCCGAAAGGCTTTCTTCTTGCGTAGCGTTTACCGGAAGGAAGACATTGCTGTAACGACGACAAAAGGAAAAGGAAAAGGAAAAGGGAAAAGTTTGGTGCGGATCAAATTCTATTCTTTTCATAGTGCTGGTAAAAGGATCAGGATTCTCTACGGTTAACGTTTTAACTGCACAGATCTCAACCCTTAAGAATGTTTCATTTTTTATTATTAAAATTAAAATAAAGCATGATTTTGAATATTCCTTCAGGAGGACAACAAAAGTAGAAAATAGAAAGAAAAAAAGAACAATGGCAAAGAGCTGGACCTCAAAGAAATCACCACATTAGGATCAACACCGACACAGATGATAGGGGAAAACTTCAAAAGGATTCAACCAATGCAACTTGGATCGTGAAATCAAGTTAATTTCTTCAAGAAGCTAAAATTAAGACTGGGTGGAAAAAGACCGAGTTTGAATAATAGTTTGTTAGAAAGTCTCTACTTGGTCATTACCCTCTGTGTAATAGGGAGTTGAATGAATCATCCTGATCCAAAATTATGAGCAAAGGCCACACTTGCGAATTTGCTTCTCTAATGCCTTTTTCTTTCGTAGACGGTGAAACAAATATTCACAAATTAAATCCAAGTGAATTTTTAAATTGATTCCACTAGCGCAATGTTTGACTAGTTTTTTTTTTTCATCTATTTTATATTTTATTTGAATATTTTATAAAGTTATTTGACAAATGAGTTTATGTAACAATTTTTTTCAAATATTATTTGAAGTGTTAAGCTTTATACCTTGTAAATTATTATTATTATTATTATTATTATTATATAATTCCTCATTTACCTCTTTCTAATTAAAAAATGACTTCATCACCACCTTTCCTAATTGTAATACTCTTTTTTATTATTTATAAAAATTAAACTCAATATAAGAGATTTATAATAATTTACAAATATTGTTCAATAACTATATATCTATATTTTTTATCAATAAATATTAATTATTAGTTTATTAATTTTATTAATAGAGAATATCAAATCATGATATTTCTTTTTTTTCCTCTCATCTTAATCATTTAATCCATCTTATATTTTATTATATTTCTAAATTCCTTACTCTTATTTGTATTTAACAATTTAGACACATATATCCCTTACACCCTTAATATTTATAAATAACAATACTCATTCTTTTCCATGTCATAGTGGTATCCACCTTCAAGATACATATCCTCAACAATATACTCACTTTCATAGGTAGGACAACTTAGTGGAAAAGGAAGTGATTGAGCAATGACAACCACAAGGTAGGCTTGGAAGCAGCCATCCTTTTGAAGAAAGCGTAATAGTTCACTGGTCTAATTCCATGGCATCGAAAATGTATCAGGGCTCAAGTGATTCACCAAAGTGACGAGACCTTGAAAGTTGCTTTTTCAAGTGTCAATAGCGAGATGTTCTGTCAATCAAGGAAGGTTCTTGGTGACAACACCACTCACCCGTTAGAAAAAATTTGTGTTTGTTATCTGTATATTATTCATTAGATATTCATTTTAAAATATCTATAAATATTCATGAATACCCATGGATACTTCAATTTTTTTAATATATATATATAATTCATTAATTTTACTTGATATTGAAATTCACTTTTTTAAATAAATATATATATTTTTAAATAAATAAATAAATATATATATATATTTAAAAAGGTGAATTTCAATATCAAATAAAATTAATGAATTAAAAACCAAAGACAAAAAAAACATTAACATATCTTAAACATAAATAAACATAAATTCAAAATAATGACAATACTCCAAAACATAAGTTCAACAAATAAATTGAAAATACATTTTATATATATATATATATATATATATATATAAATTTGAATGTAAACGTGAGCATGAAATAATATTAAAATTAGATTTAAAAATTAGAATTATTTTCTTTGATAAAAATTTACTTTTATAATTTATGGGTGACAGATATATACGATCATAATATTATGATACTTATATCCTATCCATTAATAAATGGATAAAAATGTACTCATATCAATAAATAATAAATATCTATTTAAAATATCCACCTTTTACCCATAATAGATTTTATCACAATTATGATTTTTTTCCATCCTGTTTCACCCTACCCATCACTTTGTTCATTAGTAAATCTACAACAATCTTTATGGTATCCTTAAATTTCGTGGGTAATGTCGTAATTGTTATATTAATTATTTTAATCATTATAATGTTTACATTATTATTATTTTTATTAAAATGTTTAATCTTTAATAAAAGATAAATAAAGGTCAAAATTATCAAATAAGAAACATAAAATTATAATTGCCTAAAAATATATCTTTGTCTGTGAAACTAACCATATAATTAATTTATATGAAAGAATGATATCAACATATACTTTTACGTCATTTTATATTTATTAGTTAGTTCTTCAATTACTTTTTTCCAAATAAGCTCTAAAAGGAGGAGCAACAGGGGAAAATAAAGTCTTAATAAATTTAGTTGTTGCTTACCATCATCATTCATTACTAGAACTTGGAATGGACATCTTTCCTAAACTATGTTTTTAATCGAACACGAAAATTCTTCATCTGTATCATTAATATAATATTACGATATATATATATATATATATATGTGAGGGTTTGCAATATTTATTTTCCCCCCACTCCTTAATTTCCAAATAAAGTAATGATTAATGCTAACAAAATAAAAAATCAAGATTAATTAATTTCGCTTTCAGATGTCCAATGTCTTGCCTTTTCAAATCCGTTGGCAAAGTTCTCAAAATCATCAATGGTTTGATCAATCTCTTCTTGTGAATTCATGACAAAGGGTCCAAATTGCACTAGAGGTTCCCCCAAGGGTTCTGCTCCAACCAAAATGAACCTAAGTAGCTTAGAAGATTTGTTCCATGCCTCTAGGCCATCCCCAGGACCAAGAAGAAGAATATGGTGAGAGCTTGAAGGCTGAGATTTCATGTTTCCAAATATACCCTCTCCTTCCAATATATAGACAAAAGCATTCCAAGAATTTGGTATAGGTTGTTGCAAGTGACCTCCAGGTTTGAGAGAGAAGTCCAAGAACATGGTTGGTGTCCTTGTGTAGATTGGAGACTTTATCCCTAGTGCTTCCCCAGCTATAACTCTAACCTTGATACCATCATCCTCAGCTTCTGCTATGTCCTTACTCAACACTTCTTGATACCTTGGTTCAATCCTAGATAATAGCAGTATAAAAAGGTTATACAAGGTTAGCTTAAAAGTGTGTTTGGATTAACGTTAGAAAGTTTTTAAATATTCGTTTATGCATTCTGAGGCACCAAATGCAGAAGTAACTCTTCTGTTGGATTGGAATAAATGACAATTACGTCCAACAAAACTGGCTCCCAGACACGCACTTATATGTTAAGAAATTGATTTTGAAGGGCTAGGATTCTCTTATGTTAGCAAGCACATGACAAAGTCTTGTTATGAAAGAACATGAAAATTAATGAAGCCTACACAAGTAATGTGGTAGGTCCTACTAATAATTATTTCATATCTTTTTCATTTATAACATGGCCAAAACTAACATGAGAGAATCATAATCCTCCTTTCTTAAATATGGCCAAAAATCAACTTAACATAGCAAGTAGCACTTCCAAAAGGCTATAGTGAGAAAGTAGACTATATCTATATTGGGTCACTCAAAACCTGACAAACTTTGAAACTAGCAGTGGCAATATGTTGCCTTTATTATTGAAGTTACCATCATCACAAGGAATATGGATGAGAGGCACATATGCTTGCCATTTCAAACCGTTATGCACACTTGCATCATGTAGCTACTCAAAAGCACTTCTAGGAAATGGTCCATGATGGCATGGGAGTCATGAGATAAAGTGGCATGTGAAACTAAGCAAGGTATATATTAATTCCAAAAGTTAAAAATATATTTGACTTTTTTTTTTCTTTGTAAAGAGAGGAATCACTTTTTGTCTCATTGATGGTAAGCATCATCCTAAACGATCACTCAAAATGACATAATGATGATGACCAATGACGTAAAAAATATGTCATCTAACCCTGAGGCCAAGGCCAAGGTTGTTGTTTGAGAAATTGAGAAAACAGAAAAGCTTAAAAGTCTTCTCCTTGAGGGTTACCTCTAATACCCTTATTGGGGGATCATTATTATTCAAATCTTATTAAAGGTGTGCTAGGAAAGATTTAATGAAACATAAAAATGTCCTAGTCAAAAACCAATACAACAATACCAAAGCTTTTTATCCCACTAAATGAGATAGACTGTATTAATCACACGACACCATTGGACTCGTTTAAAGACCAAGGTTTAAGAAATTGCCTGATCATCAAAATCCAATGAGAAAATAAAAAGGAATATAATTCGCTTACATTTTATATTTGGAAGCCAAGTTGATCCACAATTGTAGACCCTTTTGGGTTCCTTGACCCGCAGGCATTTCTGAGTGAACAATCCCTCTCCCTGCAGTCATCCATTGCAAGTCACCAGCTTCTATTGTCCCCTTATGTCCTTCAAAATCTTCATGCATTATAGCTCCCTGAATGAGACAAAAGATTGTACATTACTAATAAATAAATGCCCAGGCACAAGGGAAGGGACTTACATAGCACCTTCACAACTTTAGGTACAAGTTGGTAATAGCTTAGTTGGTATTCTAGAAGCAGATACAAGACATTAACATGTGGGGTCATTCATGTCTTTTTGCTTATGTAACCAGCTTTTAGGGGTAATTCTTTCGTGGTTGTGTTTAAATGTCACTTATTAATATGGCTTGATTTGGCAACCAGGCATTAACTTTTAACTTATTTGTTGCCATACCATCCGCACAAAGTTTGCAACCACGTATGACCTGATAATATATGGTTATACTTCAAATCAGAAAACCAAATACTAATACTTGGTTTTTATTGTCTCTAAAAAGTTTTGTTTTTTAATTTTTTTTCCGTCATCTAAGTATATTTGAAAGTGTTATCTCTTGATTTTTGCTTTCTAAAAGTTTGTTCGTTAAGCACTTAATAGAATACTTGAAGAAAATAGAAGAGAGTAAGTATCTCTCAACTGTTTCTGTCTTTTGGTTTAAAAACAATTTTTAAAAACGTAATAGAAATTAGTTGATGAATAATGTGTTTTTTTTCATTATCAGTAAATATTGATTTGTTAGAATGTTAATTTTGTTCAGTATTATCACATGGCGGTTATGGTGGCGCCCTTCTCGCTTGACTATGAAATTGTTTTACAAAACAATTTTGAACGTAAGAAAATGAGAAGGGCATTAAACATGGCCTTAGTTTCCATTTATGTATCATTTTTTCCATTTATGTATCATTTTGTAATCCTCACCTTTATGATGGCCATTAGTCCATTAAAATAATATGTTTCCAACTTTGAAAAGGATTTCAACAAAAGTAAATAACCAATAAAAAGATTTGTCCAATGATGGCAAACAGTTATACAGGCAGCATGAGATGTTTGCCATTGGGAAAATTGAGCATGAGAAGAAGCCTGTGAATTGAAACATTCAATTTTGCTCTACCTGCAACATGTATGTGACCGTCTCAAAGCCTGTTACAGAAGAGCATAAAAAAGAAGGAACAATTAGTCAATATATCTCAGCAAAGAAAATTACTCAAGAACAAAATAAAATAAGAAAGAAAAGGCCAATTTTGAAACCTCTATGGGGATGATCAGGAAAACCAGCAGGAGCAGTAACTGCAATGTCACAAAATTTCACATTCTTAGAAAACATACAAACAAACAAACACATACACTTTTCCCTGCAATGAAACAGAGCAAAAAACAGAGCTTCTCACCTGAGAATTCATCCAACACAATGAAGGGATCAAAGTACTTGAGCTCAAACCTGATCAAACCCACTTAACAAATCAACTCAAAGATCCCAACTTTGCAATGAGTGCAAACTTTTAATGCAAATTGAAAAAAGGGTCTTGAACTTTTAATTTTAATTTTTTAATATACTTTAATGTTTTTAATAAGACATTAATTTTCTTTCAGTATTTCTTTTAATATTTTCAATTTAGGAAGAAAGGTTAATATCAATAATATCAAATTAATGCTCATTAAAACTTAAATTTAATTTAAGATATTTTTTTTTCAATTCACTTTCTTTTATAATTCTTAATTATTTTGATTCAAATAAAAAAATTACAAAGTAATTTTATATTTTACAATAAGAAAAATATGTAATCTTACCACTCTAATTTTCATCAAAATATACATCATATTATTTTTATAAAAATCACTATATTAATTGTAATATGATTTTTTTTAATTTAAAGTAAATGGAAAATAATTTTTCTATCATTTTCAAATGAATTATAAACTTCTTAAATGATTTATAATATATCTATGTGTATACATATATTAAAATTTTATAATTTTACTAACAAAATAATAATAAATAATAAAATAAAATATATTGCCTAATAATTTAAATTAATTCTATAAATAAATAAGAAATTAAGAGAGCTTGGTGGGAGGCCTAATACAATTGCATAATTGGCCATCCCATTGCCACGGTACTGCTTACTACTTTCCTTCCTATGCTTCTTCTAACAACAGCCCCAACACCCTCAATCTTAGGTCGTGCCAAGAATTTCTTGGCAACAAGACGAGGCTCATTCAGAGAACTGCAACCTTTTCTGTGTGGCATTTTGTGAAATGGTTCAAAACAAGAATCTTTGATCGCTGAAAAGTGTGAGGAATAAGAGACAATGGTTGAAGGTATATATAGGAAGGTAAGAGAGAGAGAGAGTTACCGTTTGGAAAGGTCAAATGAATGAGAATGGAAGTGACGTGAAGGAACTTTTGGCTTGTTTGTTCTGAGAGTTTCTATGAACGTCAGCATAACGCAGTGATGATGTGCAGTTCAGGGGGATCCATCTCAGCCATTACATGACTGCCACGTGGAGCACCGAAAAAGGAAAAATATCTTCAATAGTGCTGTTTATTTAGCACGAAATTGAATAGCACCAAACTAGCAATGTAAATGTGGAAATAAATCTTTCTTTTTCAGATAAATATTGAACTTTAATAGGAGTGTATTGTTATTAACCAAGAAGAAGAACTACTTAGATATATCATGAATGACTGTAAAAAAAAAAAGATATATCATGGAGTTATAAAATTTTAATTTAATGATAAAATAAATAATATAAAAAATAAAACAGAATATATGAAATGAGAAAATAAGATTAGTATGTAATTTATATTTAACTTATCATATGAAAATGATTGTATTATATGAGAATAAAAATTATCAATTTTAATGTTAAATTAAAATAAAAGATAAAGATTAAAATATTTTAAATTTAAATTACAATTTTATTTAATCATAAAATCTTTATGATATTTACTAAAAAAAATCAAATATCTTAAATATTATGTCATCTTAAAATATCTCAAATTTATCACAAACAACAATCATAACAACGAACAAGATGTGACATTGGTCTTTGCAGTAACAATCTTGACATAAATTAATTTTTTTATAAAGAATATAAATTAAATCTTTAAGATATTTAATTTTATATTAGATAAAACGTTTAGAGATTTTATTATTCACTAAATTTTCAATTTAAATTTAAATTATTTTAATCTAATGATTAAGATTAACCATTCTCATACTCACATAAGATAATAATTTGTATATAATATGTTCCTTCTCAATATAAAATCACATGGTTCTTTTGATCTATACAAGCAAACCAGGAGTATGTTTTGTTTAAAGTTGGAAAAGTATATTAACAAATTCTAATACATTTATGTGTTCCAATGAGAAGAAGGAAAAAAAATTGTTATTTTGGAAGTAAAAGTACTTTTTAGCTCTCATAACTTTAATTCAAACATGCGGTGAGTGATGGGTGGATTACTTCTATCGATTTTAATGAAGTTCTTGACTTTACGGCATAGGCCAAGGCTTGTTAGGGTTATAATTAAGGACTTGGTTAAGTTTGGTTGAAGAAATCAGGTAGTGTGAAAAAAGAAATAAGACAATTATTATTTGTCAAGACAACTATTGTGGTTAGTTATTTAATTAGTTAATGCGATATTAATCAATACTTGAGGAATATCCAATCAAGTAGAGATACGTAACCATATAAAATTTGTTTTATCATCCATAAAAATCATTTATTTGTAACTTAAAATTAAATTCAATTTAATTTTTTAACTAAACTTTTATACATAAAAAAAACCTTAACTAATGTCACGACTTTATCAAGGAAGGATGAATGTGAAGAAAAAATAATTTATATTATAATTAACAGGCGATGTTGACTTGACTTACATGTAAAATCTGTTAAGTTGATGTGTTTTCTTTTTTTGGCTTAATTTTGATGAATACAAAAGCATTATTATAATATCATATAAATTATGTGAAAATCAAGTGTACACAATAGATGTCCCTTACAATGAAAATTCCTATATAATCTCAGAAAAATACATAATAACTATCTTAATCACGAATTGCCGTCTTCACTAATTCTTGAGATCACCATACAGATACCACAAATCCGAGTCACATCATTCATCATCAACTGTTCAAAGCCTCATTTGGAGGAAATCAAAAGAATTTGAAGATTGTTTCTATGAATTATATGGCAGTCACCTTCAATTCAGTGATATTTCCATAGTAAGAGAATTTACAACGAAACGAAGAAAGTGCTCTCTAGTTTCCTCATTGCGTTTGTTCAGTCCCCTTAATTTCTTGTTTTCAATGAACTGGACTCACTTTGATAATGAATTGAAATTAGAAGTAGACGTGACGGTAAGCTGACGTGATTCTTTTTGTTCAATGATCTGGAGATATAATTTTTTCTTCATTTTCATTATCGATTGAATTTTTTTAGGTGTTAAGCATTTCTAACTGAGAGTAAAAGATTAACTTCTAAATATGAAGATTTATTTTAAGTAATTGATATCTCCTTACTTATGTTTTTTTCGTATACACGAAATTCAAAATCAAATCCGAATTCAATTACTTACAGTCTTACACCACTTATATTTTTTTAAAAAAAACTATCCTAAAAACAAGTTTATGGTAAAATTTAGAACAAAACTTTAATCCAACCCAAAAATTAAAATACAAATCACTGAAATATTTCAAAAGACCCATAACTAGGAGATCAATGGTAATATAGTAAAAGTCAAAAATTAACTGCATATTAATATAAAACATATTTTAATTTTTTTAAAAATAATTATAACATACTAATAATATAAAAATCTTTTTAGCGTTCTACAATATTGTGCACTTGCGGCACGCAAATACCTACACAAATGTAAGGATCTGATAAATGTGCTATTCAAAGTGGAAAGAATTTCTATCGATAAACATGTTTTGGGTGGTCTAGGAGTTTGGCATGGAAGTCAATAAGTTAATGTGCTAGCGAGCTGTTATTTACCAACAATACCAAGCATTCTTTTGTTGTATTTTTTTTTTCGAATTTTAGACTAAATAATAGTATTATATAGACTTTACTTAAATCTCTCAAAAAATTGCTTTAATGAAAGAAAGACATTTATTTCAATAATATATAAATTAATTTATGATTAACGGGTGAGAAATATCCTTAATCCTTTTAAAAAAATAATTTAGCACATTTATCTTGATGCTAAGCCAACAAATTAAAGCAACTTCGTGGAGAGAAGATGGACTCCTTCAAATACAGCATTGAAATTAATGACATCACTGGAACAAAAGCATGACGAAGGGGGAAAGAAGCTCAATTTCTTTTGAGTCAATTAACATTATCACGTAGAAAATCCAGTCAAGTGATATCCCTTTTTTTTTTCTTGTATTAATATGACATTTTAGTTATAAATAAGTAACAAAAAATGAGATAAAAAATATTAATCTTAAAATTCAAAATTGCTCTCCATTACAACCTAAAATTATTTTTGAAATGAAATTGCGTAGATTTTTCATTTTAATTTTCTCTATCACATATGTTGGTGGAAATAGTTCTTTAAAGGATAGAAAAAAAATATGTATATCTAAAAATTGTGAATAATTGCTTTTTGGTTCACTAATCAACACTGAATGTCTCTTATTACTATAGATTTTCTTGCGAATTTTGGTCTACGACAATTCTTTTATAGACAACAATTTTGTTAGGGATTTTAAAATCTACAAGAATATTTTGTGAAAAATTGGCAGGAAATTTTCTTGAAAAAAAAAATTACAGGTACATTTCCTGCAAATTTCAATTTGGCGGGTAAGTTTTCTGCAGATTTTAAGTTTGCAAAAAATACCACATGTTGAAATCTGTAAGAAATTCCTCATGTAAATTTACGGCAAATTAAAAATAAAAAATGCATATGCAAACTATATAGTTGGATTTCTTACTTCCCAAGAGCTGTTTCCCACTCCATATGCTACTGCTACAACAGGAAGAGATTGGAGAAGGGAGGAATATACCCAACAGCTTATGGAAATAATTTACTACTGCAATTAAGCAGTAAGAATTATTCAAGCAGTCTGAAGCCAAAAGCTTCATTCTGCTTAACCCAGAAAGTAGGGGAACTAGCATAACAAGTTTTATTTTTATTTTTCGTTTTTAATGGGAATTGGGAAGCCTGAACCACTCAAAGTAGAAGAGAACCTACAAGCACAGTAGTCAGAGTGGACAAAAGGAAGCCGACGGTGACCTTAGCCTGTGCATTTCGCGGCGGTTGTGCTCCTGGTTCAGTCCCAGCAATAGGGCTAGATGGGGCTATTTTAGAAAGGGGAGGCAATGGTGGTTCTGTCACTTCAGCTTCAGTCAGGGGAGGGACAGGAGCCAACACCGGTGGCAAGGAAAAATTGTCTATTCTTGACAAAAGGCTAGCTATTTGAACTGGTTGCATGTAAGGAGGTTTTCTGTCACCCAAATTTAAGCATCTGTTCCCTGCAGTAGGATGAAGAACAATCATACCAGTAATCAGATGTGAGAGTAAGACTCCATTGTAGTTCTGGATTTGACATGAAGGGAAAACCAACTTTACTATGAAAACAGAATGAGTGAGACACAGTAAAATATATGATGGAAAGAAATCAAAAGGAGAAAGTAATCGACTGTTTGTTATATGGTTTTATCAACAGGAACTGTGAGGAAAAACTTGCTACAATAATATAAAGTATGGAAGAGAACTGGAAGTAAAAAGTGCCTAAACTGTAAAGTGATTAAACAGAATATATCAAAACCAAATAGTGTCAAAATTGCACCTTTAATTCCAAGAACAAGAAATAAAGGTATTGTATGCACTTACTTCTGTACCTATTAGCTGTTTTTGGGAAGTCTGTGATGACACCATCAATTCCGGCATCCTTAACAAATGTGTTGATCTCCACAGTTGCATCTGACATGAAATCCCATGCCTGAGATACAAACTCATTGCTGAATGTTTCTACATAAACAGAGAGATTAGAAGATTTGAACTTTGGCACAATCTTTGTAGAGCCAGTCACAAAGTGTTGACTATCAGGATATATAGAGGCCTTCTTGACAACCACAGAATGAGCAAATCTTTTGATATCCGAAATAGCTGAATCAACAGCATCACGAACTATCTCATCAATCTTGTAGACAAGCTCGTACTTGGTTTTCTCCTTGAATTTCAGTAGTACAGAACTATTAGTGGATTGAATCATAACTTTTGGAGCCCCTGGTTTGTCATAACCTGCTTTGCTCAAAGTATCAATCACTGCTTCAGTCACACTTAAATTTTGTTTCCTTGCAAGATAGGCTGCATTCTGGCAATAGTAGAAAAGAACATAATTTCAATAAAAATGAGATTTTTTATTTTTTTATTTTATAGAAGTTCATTATCTTATCCGATGACATGTTAAGGATGCTAATTGCATCTAGTAATGCTGCCAAGAATTGCTTGACTCCCTTCTCAATGTTACATTGGTGTTTACAAGGATGATATTAATGCCCCCGGTGAATAGTGACGAGTCATTTTGTACATTTTACCATATGGCTTAGAGTTTACAGAGCATAACCAGCTTTTTACCAAAGATATTACATGTTCACATAATCTATAGCTAAAGGAATGAATTGAAAACTGAAATAACAGGCATAAGCAGAACATACCTCAATGATGATCACAACACCTAATAGGGAAGTCTGAGCTTTGGTCAAGTTCAAGAAATCTGACAATGTTAAAAATTTCCCCTTCTTGTTAGATTTTGGGTTCCTATACAAAGAGTCTATAGAATACGGGTTCAACATTGAGGCTGCAGGGAAAAGGAAGAACAGAAAAACACAGACATCAAATATTTGCCTACAATTTTTTTCATATTTTCATAAAATGTAAAATATATACACAGCAGGCAGTGAAGCACAAAAAAGAAAATACAAGTGAGGGCAAAATGAATAAAAAATTTCGTAGATGAATCTTCCAAGCAGCTATAACTAACTTGGGATTTGTCAGAGCAGGTTCTGGGCACCTCTTTCAGTTCCATATCCAGCCTTAAAGCATATCATTTGCACAAATAAAAACACCAAAATAATTATGATAATATACCTGTCATCTGAATTTATTATCCTGTAAAGAGAAGCAATAAGGACATTTTCGTCTCAACTATTCCTGACATTTGATTTGTTTTTGTTGTGTATATGTTTCTCATTCTACATGAATTTCCACTTATTTGAGGTATATATCATTTAATGTGTGATAGGTCTTTTCTCTTATATAAATAACCTGAATGAAGAGTATTGGACCATTTGACTTACGGGCCAAGCTTTTTATATCATCCCAAGCCAAGTCAAATGTAAATATTCCATTGCCAGATTTGATCTCTGGGATAATTTTGCCAAGTTTGCTGAAACTTGATTGAGCAACATTTGTGCTCTCTACAAGATCAATAGAGCTTAAGCAAAATGGTATTCCATCCTTTGACATTTGAACAGGACAGTCAAGAACATCCACACCATCTGAAATAGCCTTTTCATATGCCAAATCGGTGCAAGGAGGATAATCTCCACTCGCTCCATATTTTGAAATGACCAAGGTGTTAACTGAAACATGAACATAATGAATGTATCTGGTGAACAATGATGCAATCTACACTAGCACAGAAGTGTAATACAAATATACAATGAATCAACCAGGGATAGACTAAAGAACAACATGAGAGTACATATTCATACAAGCATAACAAAGCATTGATTTTATTGTACCTTTCTTTGGAGAATTGAGGCCTATGTGAGCAAAGCAGTCTGCATAATAAGAAGAGAATTCAATATTTATTGAAAGGGGGGAAATTGTTTACTCTAGCATACACATATTTTTCTGAAGTTAGGATTGTTATGTAGAATCCAATCCACAAAGAACCAGCATACATATTTTTAGAATTTTTAGAAGATGCAGAACCATAGGAAACCGATACAGAAAATTTCTAATTGGAAAGATAATCACATGCAATTCTTTGAGACAATATCCATATTTGTGTTAATGCAGCAAGGAAAATGAACATCATGTTTTTTACAATGATCGCCTATAGTATATAGTTGGAATCTTCCAAACGAAGTCCAATCTAGTCTAAACTGGACTTTGCTTAAAAGGTGGAAACATAAAAAAGGAGTTGGTAGTGGTCGACTTAAGATATCTCCTTACACTATTTGATCAAGGAGAAGGCGGGGGCCTCTCTTTCACCCCCAAAAGAAGAAGGATTGAATCATAAAAAAATTGGAGTGTGAAGTGCCCTTTCTTCCATACTAGAAGTGAAAGCCCAGCCAAGTTCTTTCAATCAAAAGTTTGATGCACTGGCTAGCCTTTTTAGTAAGATTATGTGCATGCACTAGCACCAGCATTAAGACAAGAAATCCTATATGCAATGGTAATTATGAAATTCACCAGTGTCATTTCTTTGGTCAAGAATTCCATATTGTATAACTCTCTGAGTGGAACCCTCATGGATATGCTATATACCCTTACCTTGATTTAAATAAGAATAAGAGATAAACTAGCTTACATATAAATAAATATCTGAGTACAATAATCTCGGAATTCCAGCATTATACAAAATCAGGCATGGTGATTCAAACCATATATCCTTGCTTTAAACATGCAGGGTGTTCATCAAAATACTATGCACACAAGGCCAGCAGTAAACAGGATCACAGATTCATCAACTCCATTAAATGAACAATACAATCTTAGTAGAAAAAAAATGATAATAGTAAACAAGATTTGATCAGTTCAACTGCATTATATGTATGGAAGGCCGTTCTAACAAAAAGGAGAAAGACAACTTACCTATTGCTTCATATGGTGTTAGGGGGAAGTCAGACAACACACCATCAACAGAGAAGTTTCCATTGTCAATGAAATTGAGATACTCAGCAACAGGGTCATAACTGTAATTATAGCTTATTGGAATATCGTTCAGAATATCTGAAGCAAAGACTTCAAGCCCCACTTTGTGTGCATCAGAGACAAAAGATGTATGTGGTAGTAGATAAAGACTTGTTGGATCTACTGGCCATATGTATCCTTTGGGAACAAGTATTCCTGAAGCAAATGTCTTGATAGATGTTAGATTTTTTAACAGTGAACCATAAGTCTGGTTGGTTGATGGATCTACTTCATCTTTTTCCTGAAACCTGAAGACCAGTTTTGTTATTCTTGGGTTGATGTGTGCTTTTATACTTCTCAGGAAACCAGCTTCAGGTGATGAGATATAACTGACATTTACTGTTCTAGAAACAGAAAGTATGAAGTTTTTCATACTCAAATTGTGTTGTGCGTAGAATGCATCATACTGCAAAATATCAGGAAAAAAAAAACAGTCTTAGCTCAGTAAAAACTAGAATACTGAGAGATGAAAATACATTATACCTGAATATTCAACCACGGTCCTGATGGGGCTGCTATTGTGATCATTTCATTCACAGTAAGAATTTCAAAATCGTTATCAAACTTTGAAGATCGAGCGAAATCTCCCTGAACCACTGTCCAGTAACCAAAAACAGAAAGCAATTAATATACCATACTTAAACTATAATAAGGAAATGTGGGTATTATATATAACTCAAGGCATCCAAAATTGCCAGATGGTATAAATCACTCCCAAAACAACCTATGGCACTCATTAGTCTTAAATGTATAAGTTGCAACGAGACTAAATTATCAAAATAGTAACTATCAACATAATAATAATTGAAGATGGTGATCATATGCATGAGATAACTGAATTAAAAGGGATAATCCAAAATGAACTAAGGTTATCTTGATATATAAAAGAAATAAGGACTGACTTAATCTAGCAGGAATATAACTTCTCCATCATAAATTTCGTATTTCCTTGGGATTAACCTTTGATGCATTCAGCAAAGAATCTGATGATACATAGACTAAAAGACAGCAGTACTAACAAAATGATCTATAATTTTAATGTAAGGCATATTTTCCAGTTTCTTCCACTTTTATATTTAGCAGTACAGTATCTCAGTAGCGTGATTACTAAGTACAATATTTAGGCCTTCCCATTTAGCTTATATGGAGTTTCGTTTGGAAATTATTTGCCTGTTATTAAATCCAAGGCATCATGTTTCCTCTCATTTGTGTCTCAAGACTGGATATTCCTAGTGTAACGGAGTATCTAAGAGTGGAAAGTAGAAATAGAATAGAGAAGTTTCTGAATCAGTGCAGCACTATCTTCAAGGTTCAGAAGCCCAAGAATCCTAGATGTAAACCTCAGGGTTTTTTGTACTCAATTTTTCTTCTTCTCCACTTCCATCCATCAACCCTCTTATAAGTTATGAAGTTAGTGTAAATGTATTAGTAAGAGTATGAGTGTACCACACAGCTGTTAGTGACAACTGTCAACAGTTTTTGTTAGTTAGACAATTATGTAGTTTCTGTTACATATAACAAGAGTACAAGTATGAGGTAAAGTCTCGCATCAAATAGTATGGAAAGGTTAAGCACCATATAAGTGAAGATAAGACCCATAATGAATATATGATCAAACAAGTGAGATAAGACCCATAGACCTGAGCCACAACAAGGACTCTGTAAAGATCTTGTGCCACTCAAAACACCAAACATATTCAATTATAATTCAAATTCATTTTAATGTAATTAATATAATATAAAAGAAATATAGGTTTTTGTATTGTGCATAGGATTTCTTTTTTTATATTAATTTTCATTTATTCGTGAAAACTATCAATAAAAAATTAGATAGAATAGCTTCAACCTTGTCAGCCGAAAATGAAAAAATAAAATCTGGATAAATGCCAATACTTATTACGGGTATAAGGATAGAAATTGAAATAAACAATTTCTGTGGCCCCGAATCAAAAAAATAAGAATTTGGTGAATTTTAACAAGAATTACAAACCCAATTTGAAGAGTTTGTAACTGTTAACTTCTAAAATTATGATAAAATGTAAATGCGTTAGTGATGATCTATGAAAAGGTAGAAAAGAATCAATTAGCCCATTAATTACTGTATGTAACAATATAATCACATCTTTAACATAAGTTGAACTTACAAAAGACATTGGAACGCAGCTCCGCTAAGGTGTAGTCCACAGCAAAATAGGCATTGGTCTGTACACCATTAACTGAGTAAGTCTTACTTCTATTTTCAAAAATGTTAGCAATGTCAGTAGCATTTTCAAGCTTGATGTTTGAGATGCAGATCCCCTCCCTATCTTTCGTTAATTGCACATCACACCACACTATGAGATTTTTTAAACTAATTAGTGCTACCGATTCGTAGGCATATTCACTGGAATCAGGAAATATCCCTGACAACCCACCACGTGCTATGACCAATGGTGGACTTCCTGCAACAAGGAACTTATCCAAGTGAGTTTCAAGACACAAAGTACAGAGCATAAGTTTTTCCTAAACAAAAGAAAGAAAAAAAAGAGTGCATAAATCATTCAAGTACATGTCAAATACTATTGACAATGGTTTCTTATCTTAATTTATACAAGGAAGAAAACTCTAAGACCTAATGATATCTAGAGTTGTATTCATTGTTTAAGACCTCTCTATTATTACCAAACAAAGATTTGAATTTCTCGAATTCACAAACAGTCCATTTCCCCAAAAAGTGTGCTCTTGAAACTAATTTTCCATTGTAACATACAATGGACTTGCTATATAGTACAATGTCTAGAATTTCCATTAGCTATATGCTTTCAAAAAGTTTCCATTTATCTCATGCAAGGTTTAAAAAAACAGTCCGCGACCGCGATCTCGGCTGCAACATGAATGTTTTTGAGGTCTATCTAACCGGAATTGTGGCCGCATTTGTCTGCAATTTCTCGCAATATAGGATCCATCGTCGACGGAGTTTACCAATATGATTGCAACCTCAATTTAAAACCTTGATTGCATGCAGAAACAGATTAACCAATTTCTGATAACAACTCACCCACTCCCACACCAACTTCAACAAATTGATTCCCTGCTCCAACTTCAAAATTCTCACTTCCCCACTCACTCTAATTCTAAAAACATCAAATACAAATACATAATTTTCCAAGCACCAGAACACAGTACACTACATACAGCATCTCAAATCTCAATCTTCAGCCTCATATACTTCAATAAAAGTTCACATGCAAGAAATGCACCGATCATTTGATTAATAACAACGTGGAATTAATTAACACAAACTCAACGAAGAAAAACAAAGGAACACTAAAGCAAGATAAGCTAAGTTTCGAAAATTTTCTCTGTTTTTCTTTTTCTTTTTCTTTTTCTTTTTTTGGGGTGCATTTTCTAAGCAAAACGTGAAGAAGCGAAAAAACACAGAAGGAATAGAAAGAAGAGTGAAAGGAAACAACACGAACCAGTGAGAGTGTTCCAAGTGGTTCCATGAGATCCTCGTGCAGAGACCAGAGCGAGCAGCGAGTGAAGAAGAAGAAGAAGAAGCAGAGAGAACGCATTGGAAAAAGCGCGTTGCTTCAGCATTCCGGCGAAGTTTCAGTTTCCGGAAAAAAGCGGAGTGTTGGCCAGCTTAGTATGAGTAACAAGCTTGTTTTATAGAGAAAACAGAGAAGTACTTTATTTATTAAGATGGACCCACTTATTACTTTGGAAATTGGATTTTTAAGTTGAGAAAATAAGAAATATACCTTTTAACAAATACACTAGTACTTTATAGTCTAAAAAAAACTTTATCATAATTTATTGAAAGTTGCCAAATCAAGAAATAGGAAAGGAGACCACAGAAATTTATAATTTTTAATGAATATCATCCGATAATAATAGAAAGTGTGTTAAAAACAATAGTTAAAATGTTATAAAAAAAATAGTTTATTTTAACAAAATAGTTAAAGAGTATATTGTTAATCTTTCTTATTTGAGAAAAAACGAGATGCATTAATATTGTAAATTTTTTATTACATTCTTATTCAATAGTAATTTATTATATGTGATAAATTTGTCCAAATATTACGTTAAAGTTGATTTTTAACTGATTAATAATATAATTTTTATATATTGATGTCTTTTAAACTCTTTCAATTTTATGTAACGAAAAAATCTTTTAATTTTACTTTTATTTTATAAATTTCATGTTTTTATTAATTTTTTTGCTTAAATATATTTTAGTTTGTATAATATAGTACTACTTTTTTTTAAATGGTTCTTATAAATTTCTATTTTTGGTTTTAGTTTGTATTATTTTATTTTAGTTCTTATAATATTTTTTAATATATAGATCATTTATTTTTATTTGTTATCAAATATTTAATAAAAAGAACTAATTTAAATAAACAAAATATTATTTACTTACTGTCTTCATTTTGCATTACTAACTTTAAATATCGATATTTTAGAATGATATTGTGTTTGGTTGATGTGAAATTGGGCAGATAGCTGCAGAACAATTTATTTTAGGTGGTTTTGTACACTCAAATTGGAGAGAAAATAAGTTCAGATGCAATGGGTCTCACAATCCCAATAAAATAAATATATAATTACACAACATGCACAATTATATTCGAGGCCTCTGGATAATTGCTTATGGTAATTTTTTGTACATCACCTTATGAAGGATATTTTGATAATTTTCTAAAAGAGCCAAATATTTTACAATATTATTTTCAATCTATTTTTCATTTATTTCTTTTATATCAAATAATCCAATTTTAATATTATTTATACTCTATTTATCTTTTCTCTAATAATTTCTCTTTTCTATTCATCTACTTTATTTCTTTCTTGACACCCAAACGATGAATAAATGTAGTAGGTAGATTTAACTTTTCTAAAAAAATATTATAACCTATTTGAAAAACGTACTAACCATAAAAATCAATAATTTTGAAACGAAAATACAATATCTAAAGTTGAGTATATATACATTGCTTTTTTTATTAAAAAAAATAAAAAATCAAAGTTGTATTTTTTAATTTCTTTTTAAGAAATAAGGAAGTACTATATGATTCTTAAACATTGGTGATATATATTTTTTTCAACCAAAAAGTGTACTATTTTTAAAATATAAAACTATAATTTACAGCAATATTTATTTTCTAAAAGAATATTATATATAAAAAATATCACTAATGAGTTTGTGCGTGTGCATGTGTATTGGCGCGTGTGCATGTGTGTATGTTTGTATTGTGTAAATGTATTGAATTATAGAAATTCAGAAGTATTAAATTATTATTTTAATGATAAGTATCGATATTATTATTAATGATTGTAATTAAAAAGTATTAAATTATGATTTTATTGGAATAGTTTGCATAGTAAAAACTTATATTTTAACAATAAACTGTGTAAAATTTGATGATATAAATTAGTTTTTAACTTATATCATGTTAAAGTGTGAAATTTATATAAAAGGCATAAATATGTTTTTAAACTCTAAAATTTGATGTAATTCTGTTTTGGATTTTATAAATTAAAAAAATCTTTTGGTTAAATTGTGATTTTTGTCTTTTTTTTTTCAAAAAAAAAATTATTAGTATTTTGGGTCTCTTTATTTCTCTCTTGTTATTTTAGTCATTACATTTTAGTAAATTCATAATTTTAGTTTAATTATCAATTTTGTTTTATTTCTTTTACTTTTTACATTTTAATCAATTAAATTATTTTTAATAATCTTAAATAAATATGTTACATTTAAATAAATATGTTATATCTATGATTCAATACAATAGAACCAAAATATAAAACATAGAGAATTGAAATAAAATTATGAATTTTTAATATGAAAAAATAAAATCATCTAAAAAAAATATAAGAATCAAAATCATAGATAAAAAATTAAAGAAACTAAAATTATAATTTAACCAAAAACTTTTTAATCCCTGTAATTTTTTTTATAAAAAAAATTGTTTTAATCCCTATCTCCAAATGGCGTAAGTGGTATTGCTTATGCAGTAAAAAAATGAGGTATTGCTCGAATGATTAACAGAGGACATGTAAGTTTATGACATGTCAACTTATTAAATGAGTTGAATATTTGTTTTCCATACTTTTGACTTAAATATCTTTTTTCTCCCTCAAACTTGGTCAAGTTCATTACTAAAAATAACTTGGATCAAGTTGTCTTTTGATTCCCTTAATCCCCCTCAAAGTTAAATCTGATTTGTTTTAGTCTCCTAAATTTAAAAACAATTCGTTTAGTCCCAAAATTAAAAGTTTTCTTTAGTCCTCTTAATTTAAAAATACTCCTATTATTCTGGTTCTTAAAATTGGCACTATATATTAAAAATACACTAATTATTTTAGCAGTTTTAAAAATATAATTTATGGTCACTAATTAACTTTCTTTGTGAAATAGATTTGCGAAATTCTTTTGTATGGTTTTAAGTTTGAAAAGTATTTTTTACAAATTCCAATACACAAATAAAGAAAAAAAAATTGTTGCTTTGAGAATAAAAAAGCATTTTTGAACTCTTCCAAATTTAATCCTAACAAACATGAAACGCAATTCAACTTATTGTATTTTCCTATGTTCTACACAGATTAATTCACTTGCCCTTCTTTAATATCAGATGTTGAATATTTTACTGTATAAATATATCTAAAAATGAATGATTCATCCGTAGACCACCTATCAAAGTATTTCAGGATAAACCAACTCACTAAGTAAATATATCTTACAAGTTACAACAGAAGATACAAGAATCACATCTATTAAAGATTTCAGATGAGATATGCACCCGTAAACGTAATAGTTATTGCTAAAACAGAAAGATTGGAGAAGGGGAAATATACCTAGCTAGCTACAATCAGGACTATTCAAGCAGTCTGACGCCAAAAGCTTCATTCTACTTAACCCAGAAAGAAATGGGGAATTAGAGGGCTAAACCAGCATTACCAACACTTTCCTTCAATTTTTTTTAATTTTTTTTTCTTTCTATTTAGTGGGAAATGGGAAGCCTTCACCAGTCAAAGTAGAAGAGAAGACACAAGCACAATCAGAGTGGACAAAAATACGCAAACAGTGACATTAGATTGCGCATTTCGCGGTGTTTGTGCTCCTTGTCCAGTACCAGCAATAGGGCTAGATGGGGCTATTTTAGAAAGAGGAGGCAGAGGGGGTTCTGTCACTTCAGCTTCTGTCAGGGGAGGGGCAGGAGCCAAAGCTGGTGGCAAGGAATACTTGTCCATGGCTAGTAAAAGGCTACCTACTCTAACTGGTTCCATGTAAGGAGGTTTGCTGTCACCCAAACTTAAGCATCTGTTCCCTGCGGTAGGATGAGGAACAATCGTATCAGTAATCAGACGTGAGACTTCATTGTAGTAATGGAATTTGACATTAAGGGAAAACCAACTTTACTATGAAAACAAAACGTGAGAACCAGTAAAAAATATGATGGAAAGAAATGACAAGGAGAAAGTAATTGACTGTCTGTTATATGGTTTTTATTTTTTGATCTGTAAAAATCGAAGATAAATATCAGTGAGTTTATAACAATTCGTTCATCATGCTTAACCAACTGAATGGTTGTATCTACTATTCTACAGGAGTTGAGGGAAAGTTTACTACATCAAAATAAAGGATGGAAGAGAACTGGAAGTGGTAAAAAGTGCCTAAACCATAAAGTGATTACGCAGAAAATATAAGAACCAAATAGTCACAAAATTGTTCGTTTAATTCCGAGAACAATAAATAAAGGTTTGTATGCACTTACTTCTGTATCTATTAGCTGTTTTTGGGAAGTCTGTGATGACACCATCAATTTCGGCATCTTGAACAAATGTGTTGATCTCCACAGTTGCATCTGACATGAAATCCCATGCCTGAGATACAAACTCATTTCTGAATGTTTCTACGTAAACAGAGAGATTAGAAGATTTGAACTTTGGCACAATCTTTGTAGAGCCAGTCACGAACAATTTACTAACTGGATATACAGAGGCCTTTTTGACAACCACAGAATGAGCAAATCTTTCTATATCCAAAATAGCTGAATCAACAGCATCACTAACTATCTCATCAATCTTGTAGACAAGCTCATACTTGGTTTTCTCCTTGAATTTCAGTAGTACAGAACTATTAGTGGATTGAATCATAACTTTTGGAGCCCCTGGTTTGTCATAACCTGCTTTGCTCAAAGTATCAATCACTGCTTCAGTCACACTTAAATTTTGTTTCCTTGCAAGATAAGCTGCATTCTGACAATAGTAGAAAGCAACATAATTTCAATAAAATAAAAAAGAGAAAATAAATATATAGAAATTCATTATATCATCCGATGGCATGTTATGAAAACACTACTATTATCATTCATCCTCAAAAAATATAAACCACAACTCTCTCTTTCTCAGTGATTTGAAATGGGTAACTGAAGTAGGGAATGGGGAGTGCAGGGATCAAATTCCCCAACATGAACATCAGTCTCCTTATGACCAGGGCTACAAGGTCTAAGCCATGGACCCCATGATTATTGGTTCAAAATATTTCAGGGGCAGAGAGGTAAAATCCGTAATGTGTTTCTAGAGCTAACAATTCAAACCCATTGTTTTTATTAGTTTGATATGGCTTACAGTATACTGAGCATAACTGCTCTTTACCAAAGATATTATATGTTCACATAATCTACAGCTAATGGAATGAATTGAAAACTGAAATAACAGGCATAAGCAGAACGCACCTCAATGGTGATCACAACACCTAACAGGGAAGTCTGACCTTTTGGCAAGTTCAAGAAATCTGACAATGTTAAAAAATGCCCCTTGTTATATTTTGGGTTCCTATACAAAGAGTTTATAGAATACGGGTTCAACATTGAGGCTGCAAGGAAAACGAAGAAAAGAAAAACACAGGCATCAAATATTTGCTTATAATTTTTTCATATTTTCATAAAATGTAAAATATATTCACAGCAGACAGTGAAGCACAAAAAGAAAATACAAGTGAGGGCAAAGTGAATAAATTTTTTGCGAGATTAATCTTCCATGCAGCTATAAATGATTTGGGGTTTGTCAGAGCAGGGTTCTGGACACCTCTTTCAGGTCCATATCCAGCCTTGAAGCATATCTTTTGTGATTTGTTTGTACAGTGTATATGTATCTCACTCAACATGAATTTCCACATGAGGTATATATATCATTTAATGTTTGATAGGTATTGTATATAAATGACCTGAATGAAGAATATTGGACTATTTGACTTACGGGTCAAGGTTTTTATATCATCCCATGCCAAGTCGAATGTAAATATTCCATTGCCAGATTTTATCTCTGGGATAACTTTTCCAAGTTTGCTGAAATTTGATTGAGCAACAATTGTGCTCTCTATAAGGTCAATAGAGTTTAAGCAAAATGGTATTCCATCCTTTGACATTTGAACAGGACAATCAAGAACATCCACACCATCTGAAATAGCCTTTTCATATGCCAAGTCGGTACAAGGAGGATAATCTCCACTTGCTCCATATTTTGAAATGACCAAGATGTTAACTGAAACATGAACATAATGAATGTATCTGGTTAACAATCATGCAATCTACACCATCATAGAAGTGTAATACAAATATACAATGAATCAACCAGGGATAGACTAAAGAACAAGATGACAGTACATATTCATAAAAGCATAACAAAGCATTGATTCTAATGTACCTTTCTTTGTTGCATTGAGGCCTACGTGAGCAAAGCAGTCTGCATAATAAGAAAAACATTCAATATTTATTCCAAGGGGGAAGATTGCTTACTCATGCATACATGTATTCTGAAGTTAGTCAGGTTAGGATTGTTAAGTTATGAAGAATCCACATGCAACTAAAATCAAGTACTGAAGTACATACACATTTTTAGAAGGTGCAGAACCATAGTAAACTGATATCGAAATTTTCGGATTGGAAAGATAATAGCATGCAAATATCTATATTTGTGTTAATGCAGTAAGGAAAATGAACATCGTGTCATTTTTTACAATGGTCGCCGAAAGTATATAGCCGGAATCTGCCTAGTGAAAGAGCCTAGTCTAAACTAGACTTTGCTTAAAAGGTGGAAGCATAAAAAGGGATTTGGTAGTGGACGCCCAAGAGATCAGTTCAAATGCATACCTATAGCTTCAGATGGTGTTAGGGGGAAGTCAGACAACACACCATCAACCGAGAAGTTTCCATTGTCAATGAAATTGAGGTACTCAGCAACAGGGTCATAACTGTAATTATAGCTGATTGGAACATCATTCAGAAAATCTGAAGCAAAGACTTCCAGCCCCACTTTGTGCGCATCAGAGACCAGAGATGTATGTGGTAGTAGATAAAGACTTGATGGATCAACAGGCCATATGTATCCTTTGGGAACAAGAATTCCTGAAGCAAATGTCTTGATAGATGATAGATTTTTTAACAGTGAACCATAAGTCTGATTGGTTGATGGATCTACTTCATCCTTTTCCAGAAACCTGAAGACCAGTTTTGTTATTCTTGGGTTTATGCGTGCTCTTATACTTCTCAGGAAACCAGCTTCAGGTGATGAGATATAATTGACATTAACTGTTCTAGAAACAGAAAGTACAAAGTTTTTCATACTCAAATTGTGTTGTTCATAGAATGCATCATGCTGCAAAATATCAGGAAAAAAAGTCTTAGTTCTGGAAAAACTAGAATACTTGGTGATGAAAATGCATTATACCTGAATATTCAACCACAATCCTGGCGGGGCTTCATTTTTAACCAAGTCATTCACAGTAAGTATTTGAAATAAATTGTTATCAAACTTGTCCGACCGAGTGAAATCTCCCTGAACCACTGTCCAGTAACCATAAACAGTCAGCAATTAATATTAATATGTATATAACTCAATTGCAAAGATAGAGAGAAATTTCAGACCATCTGATGAGTAAAATGTGGATATTACCAGTGTAAAACTAAAAGTATGTAAACGATTAATAACCAGGGTAAGAAACCTTAAGTTGTTTTAGAGAACATTCATCTCTATATACAGATTGAAAAAGAAATTTTGGCATAAAACTATCAAAAGATTAGCTATTGTTCTATTATCATCATCATCATCATAATCCATAATACCATACTAAAAAGTGTAATAAGGAAATATGGGTTTATATATAACTCAAGGCCTCCAAAATACCAATTTCTATTGCCAGATTCCCAAAACAATCTATTATTGTGACACTCATTAGTCTTAAATGTATAAGTTGCAAAGAAGACTAAATTATCAAAATAATAAACTATCAACATAATAGTAGTTGAAGATGGTGATCATATGCATGAGAGAACTGAATTAAAAGGGTAACAAGAAATGAATTAAGGTTAGATTGATATATAATAAAAGAAATAAGGACTGACTTAATCTACCAGGAATATAACTTCTCCATCATAAATTTCCTATTTGCTTGGGAATAACTTTGGATGCACTCAGCAAACAATCTGACGTAACATGGACTTAAGGACCGAAGAACTAACAAAATGAGGTATAATTTTAATGTAAGGTTGATTATATATGTCACATATTCTTTAAATTAGCAGGAATTACCTGTTTAAAAACTTAAGAGGCATATTTTGTTTCTGTTTCTTCCACCTTTATATTTGGCAGCACATTATCTCAGAAATTTGATAGCGTGATGACCAATAACACTATTTAGACCTTCCAATTAAGCTTATATGTTTTTTGGATATTAATAGCAATTTGCAAGTTATTAAATCCAAGGCTCCATGTTTTCTGCCATTTGTGTCTCAAGTCTGGAGGTTCCTACTGTACCAGAGTATCCAAGAGTTGAAAGTAGAAATAGAATATCCCAGTTTCAGAATGGTGCAAGTGTGCAACACTATCTTCAAGGTTTAGAAGCCCAAGAATCCTAGATCTAAACCTCAGTTTTCTTACACAATTTTTCTTCTTCTCCACTTCCATCCTTCAACCCTTTTAAAATGTGTTAGAGTATATATATTAGTTAAGAGTATGAGTGTACCACACAGCTGTTAGTCAGCGCTGTCAACAGTTTTTGTTAGTTAGACAGTTAACGAGTTTCTGTTACCTATCACAGGGCTAATAGCATGTACTAATCTCAGTGAATAGATGATACACTCATAATTTTTAGATTCAATTCATGCAAAAGAACTCTGTGTGTGTGTGTTCTTGACAACAGGAATTACAAACCTAAATTAAAGTGTTTGTTACTGTTAACTTCTAAAACTATTAGAAAACATAAATGTGTTAGTGTTGGATCTATTGAAAAGGTATAAAAGAATCAGTAAGTCCATCAATTACTGAAACTGAAAGTATATAACAATAAAATTACATTTGTAACATAAGTTGAACTTACAGAAGACCTTGGAATACAGCTCCTCAAAGGTGAAATCCACAGCAAAATAGGCATTGGTTTGTACACCATTAACTGAGTAAGTCTTACTTCTATTTTGAAAAACATTATCAATGTTAGTAGCATTTTCAAGCTTGATGTTTGGGATGCAGATCCCCTCCCCGTCTTTCGTTAATTGCACATCACACCATACAATGAGATTTTTCAAACTAGTTACTGCTGCTAAATTATAGGCAAATTCACTGGAATCAGGAAATATCCCTGAAAACCCACCACGTGCTATGACCAATGGTGGACTTCCTGTAACAAAAAACTTGTCCAAGTGAGTTTTAAGATACAAAGTACACAGCAGAAGTTTTCCCTAAAATAAAGCAAAAAGTATATAAATCATTCAAGTACATGTCGAATGCTATTCACAGTGCCTTCTTAATTTATATAAGGAAAAAAAATTTAAGATTATATAGAGTTGTATTCATATTGAGGGCCTCGCCATTATTACCAAACATTGCCAAACAAAGATTTTAATTTCTCAAATTCACAAACATTCAATTTCACCAAAAATATCCTCTTGAAACTAATTTCCCCGTCACATACTATAAACCCTACAACTTTTTTCTCTTTTAATTTCTTTAGATTTAATAATTAATAATTCTTAACTTTGCTATACACAAAAAGCATTGAATATCTCAAATTTCCACTTGTTATATGCTTTCAAAGTTTCCATTTATCGCTTACAACGCAACCACGATTTCGGCCACAACTTCATGTTTTTTGAGGTGTCCACGACTGTAACTGTGGTCACATTTGTCTGCAATTTCCCGCAACATAAAGGATCACAAAGAAACGGACCGTGACCGTAATTTAAAACCTTAATTGCATGCAGAAACGGATTTACCAAATTCTGATAGCAACTCATCCACACCAACTTCAACCAGTTGGTTCCCTGCTCCCACTCCAAAATTCTCACTTCCTTAATCATTCTAATTCTAAAAACAACAGATATAAATATAAATAATTTTCCAAGCACCGGAACACAGTAAAACAGTATAGCATTTCAATCCTGAGCCTCATTTATTTCCATTTTCACCAACAAAATTTCAATTAAAGTTCACATGCAAGAAATGCAACTAATAACAGCGTGGAATTAACACCAACTCGACTCAACAAAGGAACACTAAAGCAAGCTAAGCTAAGCTTCGAAGAATTCCTCTGATTTTTTTTTTTTTTATGGGTGCATTTTCTCAGCAACACATGCAGAAGCGAAAAACAGAAGGAAGAGAAAGAAGAGTGAAAGGAGACACGAACCGGTAAGAGTGTTCCAAGTGGTTCTGTTAGATCCTTGTGCAGAGACCAGAGCCAGCACTGAATGAAGAAGAAGATGAAGCAGAGAGAACGCGCGGGGGACAGCGCGTGGCTTCCACATTCCGGCGAAGTTTCGGTTTTCCGGTAAAAAAAACAGTGTTGGGCAGCTTAGTATGACTGTATGAGTGACAACTGATAAGCTGTTATATATAGAAAAGGAGAGAAGTACTTTCATTTATTTAAGGTAAGGCCCACTTATTTTTTTGAAAGTTTGGATTTTAATTTGAGAAGAGGATGGCTGACATCACTAACACGCTTTTTCTAACTCTTTTTTTTTAACATATTTGCTATGTTAGGAAAATTGAAGGTTAGGAGAGAAATAGATAGAATGAAAATAGAAAAATAATAATAAAATAAAGTGAAAATAATTCAGAATAGTGTAAGGTATCCTTATATTTCAGTAGAAATCATTTATTTAACTGGAAAATTCCTCTTTGATTTTATTTTCATTGTGTATAAAAATTTTTTGATTCAGCTATAATCATGAATGAGATTAATTTTTGATTCAATGAATTAGAAGTTATTGTGATCTTTAATTAATAAAAAGTGAAATTAAAATTGGATGTTGAATTATTTTATTTAAGAAAAAATGAAAAATAGATAAGAGTAAAGTAGAAATAAAATAATAAAGTTAATTGAATTGAATGAAATAAGATTACTCCCAGAGGAGCATTTCTGTCATCATAAGCAATCACTGTAAAAAACTTGCAGTATGAAAAAGATTCTCAGACCTGTCACGTGTTCAGCTCTTTCATCCGGGAGAGAGAAGTTGCTTTTGTGAGACTCTCATTTAGTTAACTTATTTCCACTTTTAATCACCTGAATCAAATCACGGGCCATGTTTATGTCTTTGTTCATCCACTCCAAATCACCACTGTCAAACAAAGTGTTTGTTTACATATACAAAAGAAAAGACAAATTGAAATTCTTGTGCGGCTTAAATAACATTTTTGTTTCCATAATATATATATATATATATATATTATCTTCTAAAATTTAAAATATTTTATATTAGTTTCCACTATCAAGTAAAAATATTAGCTAATGACATAATATAATAATCATATTGATATATCATTAACTTATCACATTATCAAGAAGTATGAGTGATCAATCAAATTTAATTTTTTTAGTAAATTGTGTTTTTAAATTCATCTTAACTAACTTGACATCATAAATTGATAGTTGATAATTTAGAAATATAGTTTACAAAAAAAAATTATATATAATTGTCCCTATGAGTTCCTTTAATGATTTAGCAAGACATTGAGATCAATGTTGTCCTTACATCAAGAGTTACAATAAAGACTAAAATATTTTTTGTTATTATTTGATAATGAAGACTAAAATAATTTTTTTAGGGACTAAATAAATAAATAAAAACCATATTTTATAGAACCAAAAAGTGATATAAGCCTGTTTTTATTATGTAAATATTTACCCTTTCTTCTTAAAATCAAATATTCATTAAAGAAAACTAATTATCTCATTCTTTTTAGAAGAGTTGTTTTTGTAAAAAACAATGTTATGAGAAGGAATTAAATTAAAATTTAATAAATAATGATTTTTTTTCTTTACTTTTTATTGATTGTGAATGGATTGTTAGGTTTGTGTTCACCCTACACTTTAACATATAACAAAACACATTTATATCTTATATTAAATATGAATGTTTTAAGCTAAATAATTTTATTTATATATTCTTAAGGTATAATAGTAAAATAAACTATTTTTTTTAGTCAAATTAGGTTTTCTTCCTTTTTTTCTCCATAGGAATTCCTCCCATCTTTTTCTTTAGGTAGCGTTTGATATGAGAAATTTTTTTATGTCCGAAAATTAAGAATCTTCTAATTCATACATAATTCTTGGGTATGAATAAAATCTGATTCCTGTCATAAATATATTTACGAATATTTATATAAGTTGCTTGATAATCAAAGTGTTATGTAATATTTTTATAAATTATTTTAATTATTTACTAAATTAAATAATCTAATAAGAATTATCAGAATATTTTTACTTGAGTAAAAAAAAAATAACTAGAAAAAGTTAGATTTTGACCTCCGAAAAGAATGTTTGTGGGAAACTTAACTAAAAACATTCCTAGGAAATAGGCATTCTTTCTTTAAAATGTTATTTTTTTTTAAAAAAAAATATACATGGGAAAGTTAGATTCTCATCTTCCCATGAAAATGTAGTGTATTGTAATTGTTTTGCACTTGATAGAAGCAACAAGAAAAAAATATATCTACAGCCCAAATGAATGTAACTGATAAAGAAAAAAACACTATGATCATCACGATAGCAACTATCAGTACAATAGCAACTATATATCACAATAACTCTAATGTTCAATTTAATAAAAAAATACTTCTCAGAGAAAAAAATCCTTTAATTCCTTTTCCAATTATATATGGAGTTCACAAAGTTTGGCATGCTTGGATGCCAAACTTGGTTTTCTTGTTTACTTTTCTTTATGCTGTGATGGGGGCTGGAGCTACTGCTACTCCAGGAGCTGCTTTGTTAGATGGAACTTTTCCAGAGACACCAGGCAAAGGTGCCTCTGTCACATTACTATCAGTCAAGACTGGGAGTGGAGGGGGAAGTGGTGGAAGGTACAAGTTAGAAATTTGTTTAAAAAGTTTGCCAGGTTCAATAGGGCTCCTGTAAGGTTCTTTGTTACCATTCTTTAAACACAAGTTCCCTGCAACGAATAGAACAACAATCAAGTCAGCAATAGTGGCATAATAACTTGATTAGCTTCATACAAACAGTTACTAGTTCTTTGGAGATTTAGATACATAATGTAAAAAATTCAAGAAAAAGTTGTAAGAATATTTGTTTGATCCGTAGGAATCGAAGATAGTGTCAGGAGATTTATAATAACTCACTTATCTTGCTTAATCTCAACCAAGGTAAACCTCCTTGACAATAGTAGGCCATATAAATGCATATTTCTCCATTAATAGATTAACCTAATAGCCAATAAGTATATCTGTGTTGGTAATAATCATGAATTTATATTACATCCATATAAAATTATTAATTTGCAGTTTGCACTATGCAGACTTCCGCTGCTATAGTATAAAGAATTAGAATCATCGCTGATGATACTAGCTCCCATCATCACCATGTAAAACAAGGATCATTTGAGATTTTTTTTTTCTTTTTTCGTCACTTATTTTCATAAATAGTTACAAAATATTACCTTATGTTCTTTATTTCTTATACAAATCTTTAAAAACAGGGACTAAAGTAAACGTAAGGTGACAGTTTTGTAATTAATGAAAACAGAAAAATGTTTTCTTAAACCAAGTAGACTTTGAGCTTGCAAGTTCTAGCACAAAGAAAGAACTAAATGATGTCAATATTAAAAAATCCTAGTTCAAGAAGCAAGAAGGTTGATATAAAAGTTTCAACTTACTTCTATATCTATTGGCTGTCTTTGGGAAGTCAGTAACAATGCCATCAATCTTGGTTCCAATGACAAATGAATTTATCTCAATGGATGGATCTGAGTAGTAGTCCCATGCTTGAGATACAAATTCATTGCTGAAAGTTTCTACATAAACTAGGAGCTTAAATGATTTTAGCCTTGCCACAGTGTTTGTAGAGTTAACTAGAAAGGCTGAACTTTCAGGAAAAACAGAAGCCTTTCCTATAACCATAGAATCAGCAAATATTTTGATATCCTCAATGGCTGAGTCAGCCGCATCGCGAATGTTCTCATCAACCTTGTAAACCCTTTCAAATTTGGATTTATCTTTGAATATCTTCAGCACAGAGCTATGAGTTGACTGAATCATAACTTTATGTGATCTTGGTTTTGCTTTCTGTAATGCATCAAGGACTGCATCGGTCACACGTAAATTCTGCTTCTCAGCAAGATAGGCAGCATTCTGATAACCAAAAAAATGAAAATGGAATTAACAAAGCATAAAAGGAATTAATCAAGGTGGAAACAATTGTATATTGCTGATGAACTATCAACCATTCTTGATAATAATGAAATACAAAACAACATTGCCCTAAGTAACAATCACTTTTCCCTTATTCTAAAGAACCGAGGTTAAGGATCAGTAATGTGAAATTCACATGAAATTTTCAAGCAGCAAGCTCCTAGTCATGTTGCAAGAATTATAGAGAGCAATGAAAGACCAAGTACCATACTCCTGTGTAAATTGGTTTCAGTATTACATAATAACACTCATGCCTTTTAATCCCTATAACAAAAGTTATCCTTTATAGCCTTTATCAATATATTTTACTTTCTATAACAAAATATTCATCATATGATCATTTAAACATGCTTAATGTGAGAGTATTAACTTGTAACATGCAAACATCTTTCACATGAATGAAGAACAAACGAGATAGAAACGGAAAAACTCACCTCTATGCTGATCAAGATGCGAGAGCCTTCGTTCAAGGACAAAAAGTCAGACAAGGTTATAAGTTTTCCGAGATTTTTGGATTTTGGATTCCGGGACAATATGTATTTCTCATAAGGGT
Organism: Glycine tomentella; assembly: GCA_007407185.1. Classification (NCBI taxonomy): domain Eukaryota; kingdom Viridiplantae; phylum Streptophyta; class Magnoliopsida; order Fabales; family Fabaceae; genus Glycine; species Glycine tomentella. The sequence continues at coordinate 25,714 of PYAF01004258.1, read as the reverse complement.
TCAATATTGAGGCTGCAATAAAAAGCAAAGAATACCAAAAATGAGGGATGTAGGCATTTATTGAGGACAAGTTGCATTCTTTATTTGTTCGTCCCTTGCTCTAGCTTTCCAATAAAATTATATCTGGGAATTTTAGCTAGTGGAAGAAAACTAGGAATAAATGATTTGAAAAATTTTAAACAATTCAAAGTTCCCAATGTTATATACTCCATAAGGAAAGGGGGAATGGCTAAACAATATCACACCTAGATAATAAGCATTCAACTTACGAGTCAATGTTTTTATCTCATCCCATGTCAAGCTGAATGTATATATGCCACTCCGAAATTTAATCTCCAGAATAGTTGTTGCACGGTTTTTGAATTGTGTATCAGCAACTGTTGTGCTCTCTGATAAATCTATAGAGCTTAAGCAAAAGGGTATTCCATCCTTGGACATTTGAACAGGACAGTCAAGTACATCTGCCCCATCTGATTTAGCTTGGTTGTATGCAAGGTCAGTACACGCAGGATTGTCTCCACTTGCTCCATATTTTGTGATAACCAAAGTGTCCACTATAGCATTAAAAATATGAAAGAAGAAGGAACAGATCACTAAAGACAACTTAAATATTTTGTCATAACCAAAGTGTCCACTACTAACTTGTACTGTAATATACCTTGTTTTTTTGCATTTTCCCCTAGACCAGAAAAGCAATCTGCAGTAGGAGATGAGATTTTAGAATCTGAATGGGATGCTAATAGCAATCTTAATTGTCAAAGTGGAAGGAAAATTGCATACAACTCAGCCCCCATAATTACATATATTCATCACTGTCTTGCTTTAGTCTTTTCCATACTTGCATGGATGTGATGACAAACAGAAATTCCATTTAAGTTTATTTAAGGAATGCATTATGTTTTAATAGAATGTAACTTTGCTAAGAACGGTGTAAGAATGGAAGGTTAAATAAAATTCAAGTATCATATAAAGGGTGTAGCATTAGTTTGAAAATAATTATCAAGCACCTCTGTGTAGAAATGTTTAGTCTCTATACAAAGGAAACAGAGCTTACCTATGGCTGCAGATGGAGTTACAGGGAAGTCAGACAGCACACCATCAACAGAAAAATCATCACCGTCGATGAAAGATAGACACTCAGCCAGAGGATCATAGCTGAAATTGTAGCTAAATGGAACATCATTAGTAAGGTCTGATACAAAAACTTGCAGCCCTTCTCTATGAGCATCTGTGACAAGAGGGGTATGTGGTTGTAGATAATGATCTGAGTCTACAGGCCATATATAGCCCTTGGGAACAAGAATTCCTGAAGCAAATGTCTTGATAAGCGCGAAATTTTTCAAGAGTTCACCATAAGTCTGATTGGTTGTAGGTTCAATCTTAGACTGCTCCAGAATCCTGAAGATGAAGCTAGTTGGTCCAGAACTAAAGCTTGATTTTACTCTTCTTAAGAAGTCCACATCAGGAGATGAGATGTAATTGACAGGTACACTTTTAGCAGGGAGAGATTGTAGAAAATTTTCTACACTCAAATTCTGTTGCTTGAAGAATGAAGCATGCTGCATTGTATTTTAGAATGAAAAAACATGATGAGTCAACAATAGAGATTAAAGGCAGTAGCAAAATACATAAATTCAGGACCTGCCTTGAGATTAAAGAAATTGTTCCATTTACCTGAAAATTTAACCACAGGCCTGTAGATGGTGATTTTATTAATTTAGCTACTTGTTCAACAGTGAGAATGGGAAGCTTGTTGCCATCAAACTTATTATTCCGAGAGTACATTCCCTGAACAACTGTTTCAGTAACAAGAAAATTGCAAGTGATTACAACGATATACAAATCAAAGAGGGGCAAGGACACTGGAACACGTTTCCCACTTCTGAGATGTTATGATCAAAGGAAAGAACCAAGAACTAGTTCCATATGAATAAGTCAATTTGGTTCTTAACAACATCAAATCAGTCAATTAGTCCTTGAATTAGACAAATATTAGTTAATTTGATTCCTTAATATTAGGAACCAAATTGACTAATAATTGCAATAGTAAAGACAAAATTAGTTTCAGTTTTTTGTAATGTCAAGAACAAAAAATTAATTGATAGTTGCTAAAGTCAGGGACTAAATTTACTTTTTTGTAATGTCAAGGGCCAAATAAACCCATGGTTGCCAACCAATTCAGGGACTAAATAGATGTTTTCCTTCTAGTTCCACATTTAAGTAATAAATGTCATTACTGACCCCACCTTATCTTTGGAAATATATTATTTATTTGATATAAAAAGATTTAAACATCATCCAAATAAGAAATCAAAATGTTCAGATCTTGAGATAGATTGAACTCACCAGAGACATTTGCTAGTTCACCAAAGTTGTAATCCACTGAAAACCATCCCCGGGTGGCGACCCCATTAACTAAGTAGTCCTTTGCCTTGCCTGGGTAAGCAATGGAAATGTCAGTGGCATTGTCTAGCTTGAGCTCTGGGAAACAGATCCCAACTCCATCCTTTGTCAATTGCACATCACACCATAGAGTCACATTTGGGCCACAAGTATCAAGTGCCAAACCATAGGCAAGTGAACTTGAATCTGGAAATATCCCTGAAAACCCACCACGTGCTATGACCAGCGGTGGAGATCCTGCATAGCTCACCAAACAAGCATGTGATGAATTGGTATTAAACAAATATGGACCTGATTTCTGAATTCGCATGATGTCAATAAGTGAGACAAAAGTTGGGATGCATTTATGTATACATGTTCATACACAAGGCTGAATTTCTTGCATTTGTTTATGATGAACAAAGAGATGAAAACACATTGAGCAGTTAGTTAGCATTATCAATCACAACAAAACCAGCAGTTAGTTATACCTCTTGATTCATTCAAGAGTTTAATTTCCTTGCACTATCAGTGTAATTTTTTTACATTATCAACCGATCAAAATTCATGGTAGGAATGACTTTTAAGATAGTATTGTAAAAGACAACAAATTTACCATACATGCGATTGGATACCAGAGTAAAAATCTTTCACACTGTGAATGCATACACGGTTTACTCTTGACTCCATATAATAACATGGTTTACTTCTTATTTTCTTTGAGATAGAAAAATTGATGACTATTCATTGCTGTGATAATTGCAGAAACACTACTAACATAAATCAAACTAAAAGGTTGACATAATAAGTAATTCATTAAAATAAGACTCAAAGTCTCAGACTCTATACAGAATATCAAATACCCAATTTCCTCCCAACCATGAGTCTCAGCAACCACACAAAACTAGCTAATAGGAAGACAAATGAGGATCATAGGAAACATTAGAAGACTAAATGGAAGCAGAATAAGGAACACACCTTGCAATGTTTTCCAGCCACTTGGTGGTCCAGCTGAAGAAACCAGTGCTACCAATGAGTACTGAAGAATGAGTATAGCAAGTACACGAGAGAGAGCCATGAAGTGCCACACAGCTTTCAAATCTTACCAAGAAAAATCCTTATCTGGGAGACTGGGATTTAATAACTTCAAGGAGGTACAATTATGAGAAATGTGCAGTTCTATAAGAAAGATAACCAAAAATGAATGATCTTGAATAGTTCAACTAGAGGAACTAGGCTATGATGAACATGAATTGTTTAACTATAGAGGAATATTCATAGCCTCATAGGCATGTAGGACAACACCCTTTACACAGCCTTGGCTTCTTCTATGATCAAGTCTACTTCGAAGGCAGGGTCAACCATGCATACAGCTATTTTCCAAGCATATATATATATGTGTGTGTGTGTTGACTTTTTATCCAGTTACTATTATATGATTACGCGGCTTTTGAAATTTTCATGCAAATGCCTCAAACGTTACGCAAGACTTATAAGCTTTCATCTGCAATGATTGAAATAAATAAATAACATGGATTGGCAAGGAGAAGATGAATGGAAAATTCACAAAGGTGAGACACATAAGAAAGAAAAAGGGTCAGTAAACTCGTTTTGTAGCACTATGCTCAGTATGCTGTAGTTACTGTTAGCTAACATTTCTGTGTTTATGTCTGCATTTAATGATCACTGCTTTTGTGTCAGATAAATAAAGCAGATACCATAAATTTCTTCCAAATGCTTATTTTGTTTTTATATACGCATGTATTTTCCTTTTAAGGAAATGCTTTTTTTTAAAAAAAAAATATAGGTTTCCAGTTTGCACATTATCATATTTTTAGTGGAAGAACTCAAGTTCGATTAGCAGTGTGTCTACAATTTCCTTGGACTAGCAACAGCCCTACATCCCGGATGAATTTCCGACCTAATGGATTAAGAGACACTCAGACCCATAACAAAAGAAAAAGTCAATCAAGATAGTGTTGACATTCCTTCATTTCCTTCTTTGCTTACTCTTTAATATGATGACAAGTTTTATTTTATTTTTTTGGGATTATTTCAAACTATATGCAAAAATGAATAGTAAAAGATTAAACACTGATGCACTTGTGATATGCAAAATTTTCAAGGACTTTAAGGTCTACAACTAAATATCTTGTTCGATTAATTTTATGCCATAATTTCGCCGTGCAATTTGGTGTTACCAAACTATGACCTGGTAGTGGTGCATTTCTTTAAAATCTCAAAAATTAAAATAGTTACAAGCTAGATTTAATATTAAAATCTCGTGACGTTGGTGTAAAGTTAATTAATGTTCCGCGTAAAATCTCAACCATGTCCTTTTGTATCAGTCTCTATATATCTCTCTCTCCTTCCATGCATGTGTCTGTAATTAATGTATCATATTTTTTTTTAATTTTTAATAATTTGGTAAGCTGGCTATTATTACACACTAGTTTATTCAAAATAATTGTAAAAGAAAAATAATGATCAAATAAAAAAATTAATACCTGAAAGTAAAAAATAAAAAAAATACTTCATTTAAGATTGTAACAAAAACAATATGCTTTAAGATATGTCATAGAACTTGTTATAGACGTGAATTTGTGTATATTCTTGAAGCACGTCTAGTTTTTATATGAGTTGAGATTCAACGATAATTTTAACAAATCATATATCAGAAAAATGAAAATAAAAAGATGCACAACAATAATTAGAACAAACATGCACTATTGCTCTTGCAGGCGATGCTCTCACGTTTGCTTCACTTGGTCAATTTCATAGGAATAATAGGATTATATGTTTGTGTAAATTGACCGAGAAAAATATAAAGCGGGAATGTATGTAGTGTTTGTCATTTTCCTTCGATAGGTGGTAAATCAAGATGATACAATGGAAATAGTTAAAATTAAAAATTCTTCTAATTTTGTATCTAAATAGGCTCTAAATTAATAAAATAAAAGTCTTCTAAATCACATGTAAAAGATGTAAAGCCTCTGGGCATTAATTGTTTGAAATTTTCATATGTTTAATATATAATTTAGAGTGTGTGATGCACACATTATAAAAAAAACAAAAAACTAAATAGAGTCCAGAAGTTAACTTCCGTCTCAACACGATTGTTACCAGCATCAACTAAGCTAACACAAAGCAAAAATAAACATTGAATTTTCCACTTTTCAATTTTTATAATATCAAAATACTTATTAGCGTTAGTATAAAACGATGCTATATCCGACGCAATGGTGAACGTTAGCATCAATTGGCTAAAACCAATGCTAAAGAATGTTTTTTCACTAGTGTCGGCCAAGCTGGATTCACTTTCTATCAATCATCTTGAAACGGGCTCCTTGAGCTCTTAGGGAATATAATGATCATCCTCAATCTTGAGTAGGTGTTATACAAAGATGGATTATAAGAATTATAAGGTTGATTTAGTGGTGGTGAAAGAAAAAGAGAAGAAAAAGATTATAGATTTGAATTTTTTATTGTTAAAAAAATTAAAAATTAACATTTATAAAAAACAAAAACAAAAACTATTTGCAACTATTAAATTTGTATATAATGTTAATAATATAATCCACAAGCTTTTATATATAGCATAGTTTATTTATAATATAATATATTGAACATATATAATGTTAAAATCAAATACTTTTAATTAATTTCTTTGTCCCTATATTTGCTCCAACGGTCTTAATTGGCAAAAACACAGAAATAATGCTTTTTTAATGAATATTTACTAATTTGGAGCTGTTTGGAAACTATTTACCAATATGGGACTGTCAAATAAGTCCAATTTGGGTGTGACTAAATCGGTCTCTAATTCGGTCGCTAACACTTTTACGACAGAATATTATGGTTTTTTATGTTTGTGACCATATTACTCTGTTGCAAAAAGTGTTAGCGACTAAAATAGACACCAAAATTGGGCATGTTTTAATTTTTGACATAAAATATCATTTAATATTATTAATTATTATTTTTATCTAATTTTAAAGTATTTTTAGACCGATCTTAGACAACACACCATCAACAGGGAAATCACCGCCATCAATGAAAGATAGACACTCAGCCAGAGGATCATCTAAATGGAACATCATTGATAACGTCTAATACAAAAACTTGCAGCCCTTCTCTATGAGCATTTGAGACAAGAGGGGTATGTGGTTGTAGATAAAGGCAGTGGCGGATCTAGAAAAATAATCAAGGGGCACCAATGGTGGATTCAAGAAAATTTATTTATATCTGCACACTTAGCGGCGGGGGTTCGAGGGCAACACCCACAAAAAAAAATTGTAAAGAAAATTTAAAGGAACAAACAATTATAAACCATAATCTAAAGGAACAAACAAATAGTCAAGACTGAATTACTGGATTGAATAGAACAATGAAAACAATTCATTTTGTACTACCAGTCTACATCTCATTCACCTTCTCATTTAAGCACAATATTATAGTACTAAATAAAACACTAAAAACACTAAAAATTGTGACAGACAAATACTAAATAAAACAAAAAATAACCATATTTATGATATATTTCATTATTTAATTAATGCATCTACCTTATAAGTTTGCAACTATATTTTTACATCTGATGCCCCCTCAGATGAGCCACCAAAATAGACAACTAAAAAATGACCATTCCCAACCTGGTGAAGTTAAAATAGATATTATGTTATAATACTATAACAAAAACCCAATGATTATTTAAAACAAGGATCAAAACAAAAACTATTTTGTAATTTACAACGTTAACAATGGTAGAAACATGACAGCTAAAGGGAGTTGATCTTTGAGGAAAAGTGAATTCCTCCACATGTCTTTTTATGTAGCTAGATCTGCCTATCCTATTGTGAATTATCTATCACCCACACTTGAAATTTTCATATTAAAATTTAAGGGGGGGCACTTGCCCCTCCCCAATCTACTGCCTGCATCCGCCTATGGATAAAGGTCTGAGTCTATAGGCCATATATAGCCCTTGGGAAAAAGAATTCCTGAAGAAAATGTCTTAATATGCGTGAGATTTTTCAAAAGTTCACCATAAGTCTGGTTGGTTATATGTTCAATCTTAGACTGCTCCAGAATCCTAAAGATGAAGCTAATTGGTCCAAAAGTTTTTTTTATCGAACAATGTTAATTGTTAAATGTTAGTGTTTTTGTTAGTGTAGGGATTCGAACTCACGACCTCTCCCTCTTTCCCTTCCTTTCCTTCTTTTCTTTTTACCACCCAACCAACCTTATATCTCCTTAGTTGGTCTAGAAATAATGTTTGATTTTACTCTTCTTAAGAAATCCAAATCAGGTGATGAGATGTAATTGACATATACACTTTTAGTTGAGAGAGATAGTAGAAATTTTTCTACACTCAGTGGCGAAACCAGCAAAAAATTTTAGCCCATGCTAAATTTTATGTAGTATTAAATTTTATTTTTAGGTAGTGTCAAATTTTATTTTTAATCCTAATTAATTATATAAGTATATATAATTATTAAAAAAAATATTCGTCACTCAATAACTGCAAATTTTATTTTTTAGGTAGTGTCTTTGTCATCACTAGCCAAGGAGTGGCTCCGCCATTGTCTACACTAAACTTCTGTTTGCTTGAAGAATGAAGCATGCTGCATTGTATTTTAAAATGGAAGGAAAATGATGAGTAAACAATAGAGATTAAAGTCAGACCCCAAATGCATAAACTCAGGACCTGACTTGAAACAAAGAATGCATTCCAGTACAAGGACAAGAAATAAATACTCTTTCATTTACCTGAACATTTAACCACAGGCCTGTAGTTGGTGATTTTATTGATTTAGCTACTTGTTCAACAGTGAGAATGTGAAGCTTGTTCCATCAAACTTTTCAGTCCGAGGGTACAATTCCTGAAGAACTGTTCCAGTAGCAAGAAAATTATCAGTGATTACAAGCACATAACAAATCAAACAGTGGAACAAGTTTCCCACTTCTGAGATGATCAAAGGCAAGCACCAGGAACTGGTTTGATGAATATATATAACATCAATTTAGTCCCTAAAATTTACATTCAATTTGGTTCTTAACATTATCAACTCAATCACTTGGTCCTTGAATATGACACCTGATATGCATCCAGCATATGGTCCTTTCCAAGCTTCTAAAACCCAAAATCATTGACAAATAGCTTAGAATTGCATAGAATTATGTAGAATGTTGATGAATGCCCTCTTTTCATGCAGTGTGCTAATTTGAATATATTTATAGCAGGAAGAAGCGTAATTGAAGCTTTTGAAGAAGCAGAGGTATCCACGCCCCAGGCGTGGGATCCCACGCCCCAGGCGTGGGAAGCTCTCTACAAATGAAGTTCTCTCTGGAAAGCCACGCCTCAGGCGTGGGATCCCACGCCCCAGGCGTGGGAAGGTGCCTCCAAATGCTGAAGTCTCTGCCAAGCCACGCTCCAGGCGTGGGAATCCACGCTCCAGGCGTGGAACTCTGCAACTTGTAAATTCTGAGGTTTCTCAAGGGCAAATTGGGAGTTTCACATGTCCCTTATATATAGCTCAGCTTCAGAAGAGAAGGGACGTTTTTTTGGGCACTAGGAAACACCATTCTAGAGCTTAGAAGCTTTGGGGCACTCTTAGTTAGGGTTTGAGGTTGAAGACCAAAGTGGGGTTCCTCCTTCATCTTCTTCCTTCTTGCTTCAGCTAGGAATGTTCCTTTTTGTAGCTCAACCACCCATTATGAGGTTTGGTTGAGCATTTATTGTAGTTAGGGCCAAAGCATTTAATGTAAATTTCATTGGGTTGTATTGAATGCTATTATTCATTTATCAAAAGCTATTTTACTACACTTGTATTAATTTCTTCATCTCTTCCTCAGACTTGGCCATTCTTTGTGAGAGTTTAGAACTAGGGTTCACAATAGACATATTGGGGCTTTGGTTTGGAACTAAGTGTAGTAACTTGCTAACATTACCTAGGAATAGGGATGGGTGCTTGTGGCTTGGTTCATTTGTGTGTTTACTTAATGCTTAACTTGCTTAAGATCACTAAGAGATTAGGGTTAGATGGTGAGTTAAAGAACTAAGTAGCGAGACATCAAAGCTTAGTTAATCTACGAAAACACACTAGCTGAGTAGCTTAGGTATTTGAGTGTAGTAAACAATACAATTCCATTGGAAGTAGCATTAAATGTGGGTTGCCCTAGCTACATCTCTTTATATATATTTTATCACTACTTCATATATTTGTCAATACTAGTTGATGTTACATTTAGCTTTAATCTCATTTACTCGATTCACACAACAACAATCACAACATTATTCTTCTTTGTTTTTATGTCCAACTTATCGATCAAAATTATAGCCTATTTGGTCAAACAATCCTCGTTGGGAACGACAAATCCCTTTCTTTATCACTGTATTACTTGTACGACCGGTGCACTTGCCGAGTACGCAACAACACCATTAGTCAATTTGGTTCCTAATGTTAGGAACCAAATTTACTAATAATTACCATAATTAAAGACTAAATTTCTTTTTCGTAATGTCAAGAACGAAATGCATGAATAATTTGTTAAGGTAAAGGGCTAAATTTCCATTTTCATAATGTGTAGGACCAAATAGACCCACTGTGCAGAAAAACTAAATTGATGTTTTCCTCCTAATCCATACTTAAGTAATCAGTGTCATCACAATCCCAGTTTCCTATATATCTTTAGGGAAATATCTTATTTATTTGATTAAAAAAAATTAAACATGAGAAAAATGGCTATGCATGCATTAATACTAATAGTTAAAATAATTTTACACAATCAAATGATAATGTATGATAAGTTTGTTAATTTTAATAATAGTTATGAAAGTGTAAAATTATTTTATATTATATTGTTAAATAGTTATTAAACTCTTTAAACATTATCCAAACAAGAATATCTCAGCATGGTATGTAAAAAAAATGTTGAGGTCTTGAGATAGATTGAACTCACGAGCGACATTTGCTAGTAGTTGATCAAACTTGTAATCCGCAGAAAACCATCCCCGGGTTGAGACCCCATTAACTGAGTAATCTTTTGCCTTGCCCTGGTAAACAACAGAAATGTCACAGCTTGAGCTCTGGGAAGCTAATCCCAACTCCTTCCTTTGTCAATTGCAGATCACACCAGAGTCACATTTGGGCCACTAGTCTCTAGTGCCAAACTATAGGAAGGTGAACTTTAATCTGGATATATTCCTGAAAACCCGCCACGTGACATTGCGTGCTATTCAACACATATGGTTCTGATAATTTCTGAATTACCATGATGTCAAGAAGTGAGACAAAAGTTGGTGGGGTCCATTTATTATGTATACAAGTTCATAAGAAAGGTTGAATTTCCAGCATATGTTTATGAAGAACAAAGGGATGAAAATTGGAACCCATTGAGCTGTTAAATTATCAATTTCTGGATTATTATCTATAGTTCATTGTCTTGTCTCTATGCTATAAGTTATTGTCTCCCTGACTCTTAGTCCTTAAAATCAAAACAAAACAAGCTTTTTCAAGACTTAGTTTTAGCTTAGATATACTTTGAAATTGTGAAAATTCTATAAATTCTTTGTTATACTTATCTTTGCTAAATATTTTATCTTAAATGATTAATATAATTAAGACAAATGTTTTTTTTCTTATTTATGTTTTATTTTTCTGTTTAGACTATATATGTATCTTTCACTAAAGATAATAGTCAAAAAACTTATTATCATATTTAATGCATCAAATTTTCTCTTTGATGTAATTTATAAAGTTATATTATATCTTCGTTCTTATTTATAAAACTCAATTATCTAATTTATAAATAAAAAAATAGTTAATTTAGTTTATAATAATAAATTTATCTGAAATTTATATACTTTTCAAAAATACCATTGTTATTAATGTGTCTCTCATTCTAAATGTATATTAATATAACTCTCTTCTAATTAATTAAGAATATTTTTAGTCTAAAAATAATTAATGTATGAGATAAGTTTTAAAAATTGTGTCTTATAAATAAGAATAAAGGTAATAGTTTGTCTAAGTGATCCAACTAAAAATGAAAATAATCAATATAATAATATTAGACACTGTTATTCTTAATTCTACTATTAATATAATTATTTTCATATTTAATGCATTCATCTTTCTCATATCATTTATAAGTAAAAACTTCATGCATGGAACATAATTAAAACACATGTTATATACCTTCCTTTATCATACACCATTTATTATTCTTATTTTATTCAATATGCAACTTACAAGTATAATACTTCTAAATCTTTTTACAATTTTGATTATCACACACATATGATCTTATACTATATATCACTTTAATAGATAAAGTGTTAAATTATAATTATACTAAAATACAGGCATAAATATTAGTAATAAACTATAAAAATGTTAAAATATTAATTAAATCTATTTTTTTAAAATATCGCGAAAATCTTGTACAAAGATTGGAAAGTATTTTGTAAGATGTGAATGAACAAGGATGAAGTTATTTAACCCACTTTTTGTCACTTAGAAACAAATTATCTGCAATTTATATATGTTAGTGTGCATACATTATTTACTCTTGATTCAATATATAATAACATGTTTTAGTTCTTATTTTCTTTGAGGTAGAAAAATTAATGACTGCGATAATTGCAGTAATCCTACTAACTATAATAACATGGTTTACTTCTTATTTTCTTCCTTTGATGGTATTGATTAATGGTGATGCTATTAAGGCGGAATTAATGGCTATCCTAAATGGTTTGCAAGTTGCATGGGATCGGCTGGGATTTTTTGTCATCTTTGTTGTGAGATGGACAATTCCAACATTTTGGAGATTTTGGAGTCTAGGGTTTGCCCTTCCTTTCATCCTCAATGCTGCTATTATTGTTTCTATATGATTCTGGAATTCTTTACCAAGGACTGGGTTCTTAATTTATTTATATTTTGTTATTATATGTACGTAGACATTATGATTTTTTTACTGTCACTCTGGAATCATAGTGGGAGTGCCATATACACGTCCAAGTCAGCTAGCATATGATTAGCTGCTGAGTTCCCATTATTCTCTTGCTAATGACGGAGTGAATTTTTTGTGGACTTGGAAAGCCCAGTTGCCGCAGTGCATGCATGACTCTTTGCCCGCTTTGATTACTTTGGCCAATTGCAATATGATATGTATTTGTTGAGGTATAAACTTATTTTTTTAGTAAATATTTTTTAATTGAAAATTATTAATTGATGTAATAGTTTATCAAAATTATATAGATGTAATTTAATCTTATATATAATTTACATGTGTGAAGATTAACAGAAATCATAATGATATATTTGGAAAATGAGGTTCAATTTCATTTAGCAGCACCAGCAGATTAATCATTAATATGTCCATTTGGCCACTAAGTTGATTTTTGCACTGGTGCATGACATTGATGACCCTTCCCCAGCTCTTGTGTGGTCACACTGCGAACTCCTATCTCGGGGGCTTGGTCGCGACACTCTCTAGATGATGTGACATTGAATGTGGATGCGAATCTTTTGGATGTTCATGAGCATGTCATGCCGACTTTGGTGGGTTAAATTAAGTTATATGTAAAATATTTGCAAAATAATGTTTTTTCTTAAACCGTGATCGATAAACCTAATTGATTCAATTAACAAATATTAAATAAAATGAGTAATGAACAATTAAATTTTAAAAAAAGGTCATAAAAGAATATATGCCAAGATTTATAATAGTTCAGTCACAATTCGTGATCTATATGTCTAGTCCTCAAGTCCAGCCTAATTAAGAATTTCTACTATATGTTAGAGGTTACAATACAATAAACCTTTTACACTCAAGATATCCACGTTGATAACCCAACCCTAAAATGCTCTTCACTTCATTTTCTAATGATCACCCACTACCTAGGGAACCTACCCTAGGAAATTTACACAAAGTTTAACAATTTATTTATATTTAGGGTTTAGATTAAGCCCCATATATATATATAATATAACATATATATATATATATATACACGAAATAATGAATCGTATACAATCTTATCTTATATACATATAAAATAATAATTCGAGTAACTTATTATAGAATGTGACCAAGTACAAAGTATTTGTCAAACCTTAACAGTGTAAGCCTTATATAGGATCTTATCATGATTATCAGAGTGCCACGTTACATCTTCATGCAGTCTCTAATACGTGTCTTTCCTTGCTGTGACCGCTACACGCTCTAATCCGTGGCATGTTTGTTTCTGTTTGAATGTTTCATTGCTCCTAGATTCAGCAACATATATACATTTATTAAAGTTAGAACCGAAAACAACAACCTTTGAATTCGTGATTCTCTGACCTTTGATTTTCATCAACAAAGTTAGCTTGATAGCTTTTATTGATATTGTTATAAATATAAAGTAGTGGATTGGTGGTGTGAGCGTGACCATTATTAATTACTAGAACTTGATTAATATATGGGTATGGTGCCACTGAATTTGATTCCCGAGGTAGTGAGGAATTTGGCTCATGAGCACGCACAAGTGGTGCCCATATCACTCTTTGTAGCGGTTCTCTGCCTCTGCTTGGTCATTGGTCACTTGCTTGAAGAAAATCGATGGGTTAATGAATCCATTCTTGCCATTATAGTAGTATGCTATATTCTCTCTATATTTTAATCACAATGTTCATAGTTTTTATTTTATTTTTTTCTCCATATATATCCAAATCCATATAGCATACATCACTCTTGTTTGTGTTATGCATGCACCATTTGGTGATCGATAGCTAGCAATAACAGGAATGGTTGAAAACTTAGCTTGTATGGAATCATTAGTGGAAACTATACGATTAATTTTATGGAAAAACGGTTACTAGGGAGAGTGAGGGTTGAATTTATATGTATGTCAAAGAAATGACTTACTAGTAATGAATATTAATAAATCAATATTTGAAAAGAAACTAAGAGCCAAAAGAATGAAGCATGGGGTGTTCTAAAAAGTGGAGTAGTTGCTTTTGAGTAGCAATGTGGTTTACTTAATTATTTTAGATTATATTAGTGACTGGGTGAGTGAAACTTTCCCTCAAATACAATACATTATACCAACTATCTAAAAGGTTACCTTTATATATAGAGATAATAGGAAATTAATCAATAGTATATGATGATGCTGAAGTGTCGGATTGCCAATGAAAATGCCTCTCTTTGAATTATACGTATCCTCTTCAATCTTCATCATAAATTAGTTGCAATGGCATGAAGAACATCAGTTTGAGATTCTATGTGCTTTTTGGCTTTCCAGAAAGAGTTCTTCCTCTTATTTTTTTCCCATCCTTAACAGGTTGATTCTTTTTAAACAGCCATTCAATACTAATATTTCTATGCATAGTTTTGAAGGATTATAAAAAGAAATTAATGTTGAAATTTGAATACACTCTTTCATTGAGCCTTTGTACCTCTAATTAACTTTCTCCTTGGTATAGGGATTCATTGCTGGAATTATACTGTTATTATTCACCAAAGGGAAGAGTTCTCACATCCTTACATTTAATGAAGAACTATTCTTTATATATCTCCTTCCTCCCATAATATTCAATGCAGGGTAAAAGTTTGTCTTATATTAGACTTAAAGCAGTACTTTTTGTGCTTCAAATTTTTTTGATGTCTTGAGTTAACCCTCTCCTAACAGATTTCAGGTGAAGAAGAAACAGTTCTTCCATAACTTCTTAACCATCATGCTGTTTGGGGTGATCGGTGTTTTTATTTCAGTGTCGATTATTACATGCGGTAATGATACAATCTCATAGTTAATCTTTTCCTTGTAATTTATAGCACTATTACTGAAAAATTACCTGGAATAACTCACCATTAAGTCATTGCATTTGGTTCACCTAGGCAGCTGGTGGCTTTTCCCCAAGTTGAAGTTGCTTGGCCTATCTGGGCGAGATTATCTCGGTGAGGCCATTGCATCATCTCAATACTACACAAAAACACGGGCAATTCAATATATTATAATGATCCATGTATATAGCTATATTGGATTTGGATGATAATTATTGGCTCATCTTAAATTGATTCAGCTATAGGAACAATTTTCTCGTCAACGGACACGGTTTGCACACTGCAGGTTGGTTAGATTGGTAAATGGCTTACTTTCATTTGACACTTTCTGTGTGCTCTTATTGTTGAAAACTGCATCTGGAATCTGTTTGTAGGTTCTCCATCAAGATGAAACTCCTTTACTATACAGCCTAGTCTTTGGGGAAGGAGTGGTAAATGATGCAACATCAGTTGTTCTCTTCAATGCAGTGCAAAAGCTTGATGTTTCAAGATTAAGTGGCAAGACGTTCAGTGTTATTGGACAATTCTTGTATCTATTTATAACAAGCACTGGTCTTGGAGTTACAGTGAGTTCCTTTAATGAATGCAAAATTGACCTCATAATTTTTTTGCATGTGTTGTTAGATGACTTCATGGCTTTCTATAAATTCTCTAGATGATGGTGTTGCTTTCACATGCATCTATACCTACTTGTTACATGAAGGAACTTTCATGACTGAAGTTTTTCTATGTTTTTGTCTGGCTTCACTTGTAGTCTGTCCCAGGGAATTCACATTTGATTCAAAGCACTGCTATCATTTTCAACTTATATTTTTATTAATGAATTTTGTTGCTTACACAGAATTATATCAATTTTGGTACGTAGTTGTACTGTTTGTTTCTTTTTGATAGAAAAAGATATTTTATTAGGGAAAAAGATAAGATAGGACAATGAGGGTGTGGTAAGGTAATAAGTTATCCTCCAAAACACAAGACTAAAAACAAATAGACAAATACAAGAATAAAGTAAGATTGCAGTTAGCCTAGCCAATCTATCCATGTTCCGAACCAAATATAGTAAGTTGGTAACCCCTAGAAGCATCCACAGGTAGGTAGAACACCATAAAGAAGCTAAGGGCATAATCATATCACCTCAATGCAAAGTTAGGGATATGGAGGCTCCCTCAAAAGATGTGATTTTTGTTCTTTTTCCAACCAAATGCATCAAAGAGTTGCAAGAATTTCATACTGCCACATATTTCTTAGCCGCCTTGTTTATATAAAAAAAATTATGCTAAACAATAAAAACTGCTTCAAGGTAGAAGAACACACCTAGTGATCTTGGAAAAACTATGAAATGGAATTGCAAGCTATTTCCATGCTAGACTTGCACATAACACACTTGTGATTGGATATGGCCTGAGAGGCCAAAGTCTGACAAGTTATATTTGTGTTTATCCTGTTAAACACCATTGTCCTTACACAAGACGTTACTTTAGAAAGAGCACTGGAATCCTGAAATTTGGTTGTCAAGCAAGAGATTGTGAAGGTTGGGGAATAAATAAGTAAGAAACTAAAAAGGGAATTTGCAAGAAAATGCTTTTCAAAGTCCGTTTTTTATATCAGGATTAGTAGAAAGGTAGTCGAATCAAGTAAGAGCAAGGTGGATTAAGAATACATTTTTATTTCAAACTAATTTTTAAGTAGTGTTATTAGTACAAAGCACAGAACATGCTTTCTTTTTTTCCTTCTCCTGTCATTTCATTGAATAAATGCATATTTATGCAGACTGGCCTTCTCACAGCATATATCTTGAAAGCCTTAAGCTTTGGAAGGTATGTATTGTTCTCTAAAGATTCTCACAAAATGGACTTTTCAAAGTGGCATGAAGTGGGAATAGCAAAGTTTAATAATTACATTCATATTATGGAGTTAGAAGGTGAAATTTTGAGTACACGTTAACAAGTTTGCCTCTGCATATGCGTGCAGACATTCAAGTGTTCGTGAAATTTCGTTGATGATCTTAATGGCATACCTATCCTACATGTTGGCAGAGGTATTGGAATCAAGCTAATAGAATTTTTCTGCTATTGATTTTATATTAGTTGCAAAGCTATAGAACTAAATGGGTTTGGTATCAGTTAGCATGTAGGTAGCTAAGCTTATGGAGATTTGGGCTTTATAAAGGTTTCTAATATTTTCTCTTCATTCTTCTTCTGATTTTAGCTCTCTTTCTTTTTCTGATTTTTTGAGATGGAGGAAGGGAGGTATTGCAGCAGGGGACTAAACTTAACCAAAACCTTCTTTGTTTATTTAATGACAATTTATTTTTGTAAGCAGATGAACTAAACTAGAAGACTAGAAATAACTTCCTTTTTGTTTTAGTCATCCATCTTAATTGAAAATTCTTATGCAGCTATTTGATCTAAGTGGAATCCTCACCGTTTTCTTTTGTGGAATACTAATGTCACATTATGCATGGTATAATGTGACTGAAACTTCAAGAATCACAACCAGGTATTGATTAGTCCATCAAAGATTTCAGTAATTTCCAGATTAAATGGTATGAGATTTCTGATTTGTTTCCCTTCTCCAGACATGTGTTTGCAACAATGTCATTTATTGCAGAAACCTTCATATTTCTATACGTGGGCATGGATGCCCTTGACATCGAGAAGTGGAAGATGACCCAATTAAGGTCTTAATCCTTTCTACAACTCTAAATAATTATATTTTATCTAGAGTTTACCTGAACTGACACTGATGGCATGTTATTTATGGTCTAATTCATGTCCTTGTATGGTGCGTTTTGCATAGTGTCATTACTTCATAGACAATTTAATGTGACTTCAACAACAGTTTCAACAATGTCCAAAATATTTACTGGATTATGACATGGTTGGATTACCATAAATAAAACATTGTATTTAATGACAAAGTATAATCTGCTTCTAATTTGTGAAACAATCAATATTAATTGGATTAATGCATAAAGCTACATGTTAGCTACCTATTTTCTGCTGCTTGAAATTGTTTTCAGATGACAGTCATGACACACAAGATCTTAGTATTTGTTATTTTGCAATATTTTTGTTTCCGGGAATCTTCTTAAGAAGAATTTATGAGATATATTGCAAACATATCACCTTAATATAACAATAGCCTTTATTTCTTCTAATAAAGCATAACTTCTTCAATGCAGTTATGGAAATTTGATGGGGATATACAGTTCCTTAATCCTATTGATATTGCTTGGGCGGGCAGCATTTGTTTTCCCTCTCTCTGCTCTGGCCAATTATATGAACACACGTGCTACTTCTGACCGAGCATCGAGTATCACATTCAAACATCAGGTTTCTAAACATGTTTTATATGATACGGTAAATGTTACAATTAATAGAGAAAATATCTTTAACTATTTATTGACTTCTTAAGTTTGGTAAACCATCCAGATAATCATTTGGTGGGCTGGGCTAATGAGGGGTGCTGTCTCCATTGCTCTGGCTTTCAAACAGGTATATGCAAATTATGCATGAAATTCAAATTTCTAGATATTATAATTAGAATTAAATAAATATGACTATGAGTGTTAATCAAAAGACTTGCAGTTTTTCAATCATCTTTTGTTTGATATTCCAATCGCAACATTGCTTAATTTACCATTGCATTATGTATGGAGATTCCTCCCACAGTTATGCAAACCAATGACACTGGTACCTAAAGAAGGAGTTGCCACTGAATTCCTCTCTTTTTTATTTATGCAGTTCACGTTTTCTGGAGTTACTACTGATCCAGTTAATGCAACAATGATTACCAACACCATTATTGTTGTCCTATTCAGTACACTGGTGAGTTGAGGCATTTCTTCTATCTTGAAATTAAGAAATAACAACATAAAATAGTTCATGTGGAGCTAAAGAAAATTATTTTCCTATTGTTGTCTTCAACAAAAGTCAAATCATTTCTTGCATATGCTTTCAATTACATGCAGCTTGGTCATTCTTATAATTCGGTCTAACCTTTAAATAATTGATATATCTCCAATATCATTGCAGGTGTTTGGCTTTCTCACAAAACCACTAATTAGATATCTGCTTCCCCACAGTGCAACAAGGAAAAGCATCAGCCCTGCAGAATCAGGTCCACCAGTTGACGACTTGAACCTTCCTTTCCTATCCCTTGAGGAGTCAGCAGCGACCAACATCAGCCGCGCAAAGGCAAGTTTGTCCATGTTGATAGAAAGTCCTGTGTTCACCATACATCGCTATTGGAGGAGGTTTGATGATGCCTACATGAGACCTATATTTGGGGGACCTCACGGTAACCAGTCACAGTGCTAGCAATATAGCAAATCATGGATATCTCGGTGATGCGCTTAACTGTTGGAACACAAATGATGATCCATTTGAATTCAATATTGAAGATGAGTAGCTTCCATGAAGATTCATTGCCACTGTTTTTGATTCTCAGGTGAGGATTATAGTAAGTAATAAGGGACCAGCTGTCTTTGGAATATCACACAGAAGTGTGAACTTACTAGAAGCTTTAAAGAAGTGCATATTTGGTTGAACAGGGAGCTTGAGTTATTGTAAACCGCCTAACACTGTCTTCAATTCCTACCTATAAAAAAAAAAGTGCATATTTTCCTTTGGTCATGGATGTTGTGGCAAGTTTGGCAATATTGAGTTAATGCATCCAGTTGATTAAAATAGTTTTACTGAGTTAATTACATTAGCAAGTGGATTTGTGCATAATGTCTTATTTTGGATTGTCCCCTTTTTATAGTGGATAGATGCCACTGGGGGATGCATTACATTGAATTCATTATTTAAATTCCTCTGTCCTAATCCATATATTGCTTTGTGCATTGAATTCAGAAAACAAGAAACAAGCATTTTATTAGACAGATTACAGATTGAAAATCTTTGAATAGAGTAGTACATCAAACACTTTTGTAGAATCTACTTGATAGGGAACTGATACATCATAAACCTTGCAAACATGTGAGGAAGACATTGAAAATAAACTACTAATTTATTTGAGAGGCACAAAATGCCAATGTAAAAAAAAGATTCTTCAATATTAATACAGCACATGAAAGACAACTAATGACTAAAAGGGTGCTTAAATGGATGTGATTCTCAAGAATTTCTTCAAATCACTGCAAAATGAAGAAGACAGAGTCAAGAAACACTATCTAGTCAAAATATAAGTCTAAGTTGTATTTATGTTATTAATAAAAGTTCTATTCAGGCTTAAGATGATTACCTTTACATTCAGGTGGTGTTTTCAGACCACATTTACTGGGCAAGGCAAAAGCATTGGTGGGGTTGATTCCAAATGCAGGTAGGATAGACTTGTATCTGCAAAGGCAAGGCAAATCGGCATGTTGAACAACTTCACAGCATTTTTCGCTGGGTTTTTTAGGGTGGCTCCCAGTAACTGCTGGATAGCATAAGCTTAGCTTATTTGAATCTATGTCACATAAAACATAAGCTTTGGCACCACCCAACATGGCAATGAGCAATGCGGCTACTAGCCACTGCACCAAAGCATTGCCACTAGTATGTGCCATACTCTCCTTAAACCAAGTTACTAAGCAGCTAGGTCTAATCTAAACTTCTCTTGGTATAATCTAAACATCTATGGTTTGCCTAATGTTAATTTATACTGGAGATTGGAATGTAGCTTGATTATTGTTTTGTATATGTTTCACTTACTTTTAGGTGAGTCATGTGAATCCACTCTGTGGATGTTCACGAGATAGGATTATATTATTTTAGAATTAAAGATTTGATCTTAAGTTCTTAACCACAACCAAATTTAAACTGGTCCATTATTTGCCATTAAATAAATAAGAAAATATAAAAAAAAAATTAAAAAAAAAAAGCCTTGCTATATGGTTTGTATCCGTTCATGCATGAATTTGCACCGACCGAACCTTACTGTCTGTATTTATATTTTTTTTTAAAATGTTATTTAAAGAATAAAAAAAAAGTCTTTTACATAATGCATGACATTTTATTTGTGTGTAATTAAATTCAATTAATAAGAAATTTATAATAATTCATGTATATCGCTCAATTAATTGGATTAGATTTTTTTTATAATTTTTTTATTTCTAGAAATCAAACTAAAGGAGAGGATTCTTTATTTGTGTGTAATTCATACTTCTTATTTTTAGCAAGAGATTAATTTTTTTCTATAAGCTTGACAAGAGATTAATTGTTATGCATTGAGTTTAAGATTCCTTTACTCTCATATCTAATAAAATTCATTCAATTAGTCATGTCATCCTATCAATTAAAAATGTATTTTAAATATCAATAGAGTTAGGTCTAATAAAAGAGGATAGTCTAGATCTTTTAATTAGAATGTAGTAAACTAAGATTTGAAATTCTATTCGAAGAGTGGTCGCTATTTAGGATATAATTATGTTTCGAATATGATTTTTTTGAAAGAGAATATCGAAGGAAAACTAAAAAAATGTGTTTTAATAAAAAAATTACAGAGGGAAGCAGAGAACTTGGACATGCATATTTTACTGATATCCAATATTATCCTGTTTGGATACAAGTCAGAAGTGCTTTTGAGAGCTTCTCTACTGGAAATATAGTGTTTTTTTCAGTAGAGAAGCTCTCAAAAGCACTTCTAGCCTTATATCCAAACAGGCTCATATATTGATTCAGCGCTACAAAAATTATGGTATGGTAGGGGTTGGAGAGGCCTGATGTTCTCCCTTACCAAGCTCAAATGTACTCTAGTGAAGGTTCTCAGTTGTCACCACAGAAATTGGTGGCAAGTGGTTGGGATATTCACAAAAACACTCTATTATGGGTTCAAGTCATTTATGATTTTAGCTGGGTGACATTAATATTTGCCATTAATGTGCAATGTGTAATTGATAGTGTTGACTATTAGTTCTATCTGTATTTTTATGTGTTGTTTGTTTTTTTTAAATAATAAAAAAAGCAGTTTAAAAAATAATGACGACAATAGTTACATTGTGAAGATTTGTGAAGAAAATGAAAATAGTTATATATATTGAAGGATAGTTTATAAATAAGAAATGTTTATATTAAATAGAGTAATTACCTTTATTAATAATGATAGATGATCAGTTCATAAGAATATTGTTAAGTGGGTTGAAGTGAATTAAGCACGTTAAAGTGGGAAGTTTTCACTTTTTTTTATTTACACTTTCTTTTTCTCTTTTTATTTAGTATATGTTTGTTAGATAGAATTAAGCAAAAAAAGAAAAGAGAAGGGAAGAGAAATGTAAAAACTTCATCTACTTGATAAAGAAGTATATAGGAAATATTTGAAATTGGTATGCGGCTAATGTTAAATCTTCCAATAAAAAATGTGAAGAAATGTGTGAAAATGTGCATGCTCATTCTATTTTTCCCTAAAGCAATCTTGTGACAAATAATTGATTATGTGGATAATATAATCGATTATTACATTTAAAAAAAAAAGTTGAGAGTAAAATCTTATTTTTATTAGGATAAATTGTGGTTTTTGTTTATGAAAATTTTGACATTTATGATTTTACTATTTAAATTTTTTTATGATTGATCAACATTCTTAAACTTTTATTCTTTCCGATGGTTCAATTTTTTTAATCTATTTTGTCTGATAAGTAGTGATTTGATATTGATTTTATTATTATTTTATTTGATTATATATTTTGACAACTTTTGGTATTTTTAAAGATTAAATAATTTGTGATGAGGACTTTTATCCACCACAAATTGCTTAATCTTATGTACCTGAGGACTTGAAAAACCAAATTCAATCCAAAGCATTTCATAAACCACAAAATCATATCACAAATTTTCCTTGAAAAAACAGCAGATTACATAAGCAAATCAGTTTTGATAAAGAATACACACTAATAGTGTATTAAAATTTATTTCCATTTAGTTGTCCACTAAATAGAGTAAAAAAAAAATTGTCTCTAAAAAAATAAACTATTTCCATTTAATTCCTCCAGTACGAAAATGTATCATAATAAAGTGATGGCAATTTATTTTTTAGCAATTAAAGACAACTTACTCTGATTTGGAGGAATTAAAAACATGCAATTCCTTTTATTTCTTAGATAAACAACATACATTAGCATCACTGTTTTGTTGTGAACTCGAGGTATCTCCCGACTAAAAAAACACAAGGACTAATCCGTGAAAACAATATCTATTTAGGGACATCACTCTCAGTTTTGGATGATTCATATTCACAGTTTTGCACACACTTTCTTTGGTACACAAACCATCTTAAAGACCTTCAACTTCTCCACTTCTATTCTAACCTTCAAGCTGTAGCATACCACCCTTGCATTGATCACCATTTCACCATGATTTGGCAACAGCACCAACTGACACTTGTTCACCACAGCCTCTGGCAAAGACAATGATCCACAACGGGTAAAGAAGCACCCCCCACAGAAGGGTGCTCCAAAATGAACTCCTGATTATGAACACATCCACCACATACAACCCTCTTCCTTGAACTTTCTACTTGAACCCTTGTGGAAACGCTGCTTCCACACACTCAAAACCTTTAGGGGGTTCAAGTGCTGCCAAAAATGGCATACCTGATAGCTCAAGACCCAACAACAGTTCCTGAAATTGACATGATTCTAATGTGCACTCACTACCAAATGCACAATAAACCACAGAGCCAGCTTCAAAATTTCCAAGCCATTTAGCCCAATTTTCATCCAGATGACATGCGGTTCCCTTTGGTATAACACACCCTTCAAGCAACACATGCCTCCTATGATAATCAACATAAGCTCCTTCAATCACGCTGCAACTACTACCTTTGAGTCCTGTTGCATAAGATTGAGTTAGAATATTAGTACAACTTTCAACTCAAACTTTGAATCCTTTACCATGCTCAAGTTTTAATCCTGAAATCCAGCAAGGAGTTTTGGTTCATGGGAATGATTAAGCATGAGTTCATGTTCAGTTATGTTGCAGCATTCTTCAGATATCCCTAAAGGGTATGAATTATATGATAATTCATAAGCCAATGATGAAATGCTTATAACATAATACACCAAGGACTTAATGCATAGGCACCGAGTTAAGCATGGTCTTGGTACCCAATATGCATGATCAAAGAACACAATGTTTAATTTTAGCTCAAGGAGGTGGACTTTTTCAATGTCCTTCTCAAATAGTGAGGCAGTGGAGGAAGGAACTTCTGAAGTGGTGATGGGTTCAGTAATATGGGGAATTATTAGGCCACAATCATTGTTGTGAGGAACACTGATTGGGATAAGGTGGATGAGATTTGGGTGGTGATTTAGGTGCTGCAAGACTGCAAGTATGTGCTTTGGGATGAAGAAAGAGATTATGTGTCCTCTTTCTGCTAGCTTGTTGGCGAGGTGGAGAAATGGTGTGATGTGTTCCATTGTAAACCATGGGAGCATTGCTATGAGCAAAGAAGGTGAAGAAGCCATAGTGGCCAAATATTATTGCAGTAAGTCAACCAAAGACAAGGAAAAATCTAGGAGGGCTAATTGGTTCACTGTGTGAGAATCAACTTTCCTGCAACTCTATTTATAGAGATTTCTACAGTTACCCACTTAAAAGCGTATGGTCCCCCTCATACGTTACGAATTTATTATTTCAACGTAAAAAATTATCAACATGTTGCATTTGAGTGAAATTATATTTGAACAAGATTTTGATTGGAGTTTTATAAATGCAAAAAAAATATGATTAAAATAAGAAATATTATTATAATTTACAAGTGACTAGTAAGTTTTCCAACAAAAATTAATTACCTCAGCATAACCTTTTAATATTTCAGATCAAGATGACAAAAGAATGTTAAAATTTGTTGTGTGTAGTATTATGTATAATTAGTTTTATTTGTTTACTATTTTTTTATTTTTTTATCAGCCACTTGCAAATACAATTATGAATGATCCCCTGGTTGTCAAAAAATTATGGTAAGAAAAAAACATTAATGAATTTACCTATTCCTCCCGACAGTGCTTAAATGAGCACTTCGTGACTTCAACTGAGTTTGTAGAGAAATATTAATGAAATTAAATAATAAAGAGATGAAAGCACGTAATGTAGGGCTAATTTTTATAAATAATACAATTTAATTATTTATTTAGTAAAAGGAGACTAATTTCAACTTATTTAGCAAACTGGGGCACTCAAATACGCCCCATCTGGGCGTGTTTAAACACGCCTATGTTGGGCGTGTTTGAGTGCCCAGTTTGCTATATATAGCCCCAAAAAATCCCACAATGCAGAAGCGTTTCATGTTGCGTGCTGTGTAGAAGTTGCTCTGCTTCAAGATCTACTGGTTGGGATTGGATATTTTGTGAAGATTAGCGCTGCAAAGAAGTAAGTTATAAACCCTAACCCTAAAGTTGTTATATTTAAAGTTGTTATATTATTTAAAGTTGTTATATTTTTTACTTAGAAAATTGTTAGGGCAATGTAAAATTGTTAGCGACATAGCTGTTAGATTGATAGTGTGTTATGTTTACGTT
>PYAF01004257.1:331989-352183 GCA_007407185.1 Glycine tomentella | reverse complement strand
GACAAATTAAATATATCAAATTATAATAGGTTTTATTTTATGAAAAAACATATATTAATCCACATGTGACACTTGAATTGAATTTGGGATTTGAAAGTAATTATAATAAACTAAGGCACTTGATAGCATAGTTTCAAAAATCGGTCCGGTGATTGAGTTGGTCATAGCACTAGATTATTAGGTCAGTGGTCGAATCGGTGGATCAATAATTGACTTGTAAGACCTAGTCGTAATAAAAAAAATATAAAAATTTTATACCAGCCTTAAAAATATTTAAAAATAACATCACAAATTAATATAATTTTATAACATAGACAATTAGATATCAAAATATTAAAAAAAACATTATTGTCCAAGTTCAAATAAACAAGTAACAAAGATCACAAACATAAATAAATGACTAAATAAGTTCAAGTTCAACATATGTTCTTAAACGAGTTCAACTTTTTTTTTTATGACCAAGGAACTTAAACTAGGTCATTGTCATTTTCAAGAACTTTTTATTCATTAAAGAACTCAGAAGAATCTCCCATTGTAACTTCATGATGAACATTGCTTTCATTTAAATTCATCTTTTCCATGAGATTGCCTTGTGCTTCATCAACATCACCATCATCCAAATTTAAAGGACCTATGACAAAAAAATTAGATAGAAGTAGTAATTAGCATTTGGAGATAACAAGTATGAAACACATTTGAAATAAAAATATGATTAAAATATACCAATATCATTTGAAAATGGTTGGATGGTCATATTTGCAAGGTCTTTGCATAATACATTTACCTCCTCATTGGTTAAGAATGGTGGTGAATCCTCCATTACCAAATCAACATAGTCATCAAGTTAAGAATGGTGGTGAATCCTCCATTACCAAATCAACATAGTCATCAAGTTAAGAATGGTGGTGAATCCTCCATTACCAAATCAACATAGTCATCAAGTGTTTCCAAATTAATAGGATCATAACTTTGTTGTCTTTTTTTCCTAAGCACATGTACAAATATGTAACCATATGTAATATAGAAAGATAAACCATGAAAAAGGAATATAAATATAATAATACCTATTTTGCAACTTCAAGTGTAACAAACATAGACTAAATCATTAAGTTTCTTATGCTCCAACCTATTTTTTATTTTTTTAATGAATGTACTCAAATACACTCCAATTTTGTTCACAACATAAAACACTACAAGTTTGGCTTAAAATACGAATAGCCAATTTTTGCAAATGTGGTATCCCATATCCATAAGATGCCCACCATTAATATAAAATATTGTATGTTATAAAATAAATTAATAACAAATAAAGTAACAACTCACAAATAAATATTAAGAAGGATTATAATTTACAAGTTATGAAAGTTACCTGGCATGACTGTATTTCGTTCATCCAAAGCAGCTTGTCTTCCAAAATCTAATTCAACATTGCCGAAATTCTCTTCTCAGTATTTAGCTTAGTTTGCAAATGACTATCTCTGTGAGAATATCTTTCAATGACATCCAATATACAAGTTGTTGTAGTCATATGTTGTTCAAATTCTTCCACATTAAACCGACAAACGGGATTTAACAAATAACCCCCCAACATGGAGACTTTTGTGAAGCTGTGAATCCCAACGATGATCTAAGGTTTTCAAGTAAGGCTCCATTGTTGTTTTATTTCTTCAAAACCTCTTTACCATCTCTTCTCTAGCTTTATACATGGTTCAGTAAAGAAAACCAATAGAAGGTTTATCTTCACTATCAACCATATGCAACACACGTACAAGTGGCCCAATCAATTTCACTAAATCAGCACATTTACTCCAAAACCCAGAGTTTAAGACTTGTTCCACAAATTGTTTTGTCTTGGCTTATTTGGCATAAGTTGAGCTTGTCCATTCTTTAGATGTTACCATGGCTCTTAATGCATATTTTAAAGTCAAAATACTCTGCAAAGCAATGAAATTAGTGACAAAACGAGTAGGAGCAGGACTGAGTATTTTCCTTCCACCTATATACTTTCTCATAAAAAACAATGCATAGCAATGATTATAAATATATTTAGTAATTTTTGAGGCATGTGTCACGACCTCACTAACTTCCTCCAATTTTCCCATGTCTTGCAACATCAAATTGATGCAATGTGCTGCACAAGGAGACAAAATAGTTTAGGAAACTCTTTTTCCAATAACTTACCAATAACAACATAATTGGAAACATTGTCAGTTACTATGTGAACTACATTTTCATGATCAACACGTAACACGACATCCTTGAAAAACTTAAACAATAATTCAACAGATTTAGAAGCATGAGAAACATCAACAAATTTAGAAAAACAAGTCCTTTAGGACAATAAACCAAAAAATTGATAAGAGTTCTCCTTTTCCTATCAGTCCACCCATCCGCTATAAGAGTACAACCAGTTGTTTTCCAAATAAAACTATAATCGTCCATAAGTTGATGCACATCATCAACCCAACTATTTAACAAATCACCATAAAGACAATGTATACTTATAGCCTTGTATCTTGGACTCATGCTACATATAGCATCAATCATAGGATGAAAATATGCTGAATTAGTTGCATAAATGGAATAGATGCATCAATGAACCATTTAGCAATAGCAAGGTCACACCTTTGTATCACTTGTTTATTTTGTAGCACACTTTTCAAGGTAGGTTGAGATCCAAGAGTGGTTCTAGGCTAAAAATAATTTCTAATGTGACACTTGTCTTCACCTTTTCAGCTGTCCTTTGTGCTTGTTCACTTTGTTGTTCCACTTCTATTGGCACTTCACCACCTTGTTCACTAGGTGGGTAAAAATCATGTTCTTCATCAATTCTTCTTTTTGTATTCTTGCCCTTATTTTCTTCAATATTTTGTTTCATTTGTTAACGAACATCAGGAGACACCTTTTTGCATAGAGAAACTTAACCCCTTTCACTAGCCAAGTGACCATTTAATATATTAATCCCACCTCTTTAACAATTTTATCACAGTAAATACACA
Source organism: Glycine tomentella (assembly GCA_007407185.1). NCBI lineage: Eukaryota > Viridiplantae > Streptophyta > Magnoliopsida > Fabales > Fabaceae > Glycine > Glycine tomentella. Next base: position 349,184 of record PYAF01004257.1, on the reverse strand, counting down.
TCATAGGAATCTAGTCACTCTCTTGAATAAACTTACAATTTGCCCAAGCTATGTCAGTCTTCCCTCTAAAATTTTGAGTAGATGCTTCTTGGGATGTTGGTGTTTCACAAGATGTCATCTATGATACAATTAAACACTTAATAATTAACCTAAATTAGGACTACTAATTTGCTATCAGATATGTATATAACTAATGAACCTACAAAATAAATTCACACCATATGTATATGACTAATGAAGCTACAAAAATCGAAACAAATCAATTCCAAAGTACCAAATAAGAAAATACCAATGCACTAAATGTAGTCTACTAGTACCAGTCATAGGTATCAATACAAAAATTATCTTAGCCCTTGCAAATGGCACAAAACCGCCAATGTGGGAAAGAAAAATAATTATAGCATTCTGCAAAATACTCTCGTTACAAGAAATGTTAAAAAAAATAAGTTTAACTTTAATATTGAGTACGATAAATTTATGTTATTTTTAAATTGTGAAGTCAATTGTCATGTAGTAAATGGGATATATTCTTGTATTTACCAAATAATATAATAATATGTTATTAAATAGTAATATAAAGTATTTTTTATCCCAAAAATACATGTTTATTTAATTCTTTTTCAATTGGATAACAAAAAAAATTGTTACGAGTGAATATTAGAAAATAAAAACATGTAAAACCTAAATCAAAACAGACTAGATAAATATTCACAATTGTAGTTTGTAGGCTGTCAGACCAAATGAATATTAATAACTAGAAGTTGATAACTTGATACATATAATGCTAAAGAATAGTTCTGCCACACTTTTTTCATTTAGAGACTAGAAGTTAGAAATATTCTTTTTGGAGACTAGAAGGTAATTCATAGAATGACTTTTTAAACATAATTACTATTTAAAATAGTATGATCAAAATCCTATAGAATGACTAAAAATTTACAATTAATTATAACTTATAAGAATGGAAAAAGGAAACAATTCAACCGCACTGAATTAATAAGAATGAAGAACAGAAAGTGATGTATGGTTGAGATGTAGCTCTAATGTATGGGTAAACCCATAGCCATTAGTTTTCCCAAATTTACCTGCAATGAAACCTAATCTTCAAGTAAACCTCAAGAACTCTAACTTCTGCACTTTCACAAGAATTTGAGGTTGTTTTTAAGCTTTTTAATTCAGCAATGGAAGATGGAAGAGAGGTTAGGAATGAAATTGGATGGCACCATGGAAAAACTTTCCAATAAGCCTAGGAAGAATCACCACAATAGCATTGCGAAGCCATTGATAAGACTCAAGAAGTTCTTACACAAGAACAAGAGAGAAACTCTCACACAATTTTCAGAATTGTATTAATGAACTAAAGTTAGTTACAATCAGTTTTTGGGTAACTTATATAGCTCACGAAATTACAAGCTTAATGCCACTAAATGTAAGGAAAATTGAAATTGAAATGAAGTCCAAATGAAGCTTGAAGTGCAAGCTTCTCCTAAAATGACCTTTGACTGACCCAGCATGTGCAGTGCAGTTTTTATGCTGAAGTAATCGATTAATTCATCCTTGTAATCGATTAAAATAGAGTTTTTACACATTCTGATGCTTATGTAATCAATTACAGCTATCTGGTAATCGATTACAACAGACAACAACTATTTTACAAAGTGCCTTGGTAATCGATTACAAATAGCTGATAATCGATTACCACAGACTGTTTTGTGTCTTTTCTAAGATGGTGTGCTTCTTCATGCTTGTCCAAGTTAGTTTAGATGTGATCTTGAAGTGCTTGAGTCCTAGCTCTTGTCATTGGTCCTTTAAAGCTCACCAAAAAAAGTGCTTCAAGCTCTCCTTCTAGACCTTTAACTTGCCATGGACCTCCATCATCCTCTCCTTCTTGAAAAGAACTTGTCCTCAAGTTTGCTTCCTCACTTGTACTTGGCAATTCAAGTTTGTAAACATTGTTATTGAAGATGTAGTCTTTCCACTTGTGTTTGTATCTCTTTTGCTTCCATGGAGAAAGTCTCACCACTTTCTTGAAGAAGAGATTGGCTACTTCAAAAGCATTATCACTCTTGTAACAAGGAATGAAGTGTGCCATCTTTGAGAACCTATCAACAAAAACAAAGATAGAATCATTTCCCCTCTTGGATCTTGAAAGACCAAGCACAAAATCCATAGAAATGTCAACCCAAGGGGAGTTAGGAATAGGCAAAGGTGTATATAAATCATGAGGCATTAATCTAGATTTAGCTTTATGACAAGTAATACATTGAGATACAAGCTTATGCACATCATGCCTCATCTTTTGCCAATAGAAAGGTTCATGCAAAATAGTCAAAGTTTTACCTATACCAAAGTGTCCCATGAAATTGTTCTCATGAGCTTCCCTCATGAAAAGTTCTCTCAAAGAGCTTTAAGGAACACATAGTTTCTTTTCCTTTTCAACATGTAAACAAAGAGAGTTAGAAGCCATATAATGAAGAGGTTGTCTTGCTAATAACACTCGACATCTTTTCCTCTCAAGAACAAACAATATTTAATCTCATGAATTTTTTTGCTCTCATTTTCTTTCTTTTTTCTTTTCTTCTTACTAGTTTTTCTCTTTGGTAGCTCACTATTCTTATCTTTTTTTGTGCAGTATTTTTTTTCAAGTGCATTATTTTTTTCAGCTCTTGCATTCTCTTTATCATCAAGAGATCACCATCTTCAGCCTCTACTAGTGTAAGTTCTTATTCTTCTTTACTTGAAGAACTTGTTGAATCACTTGAAGACTCACTCTTTATGTCTCCATCCTCAAGCAAAATCATATTTCTCTTGTTAGGACATTGAGAAGCAATGTGACCTTTATCAAGGCACTCTGAACACTTGATATTGCTTGATCTTGTTGGAGTTGGTTTCACAATTTTTTTTCTTGAGCTCTCCAACTTTTCTTCTTTATTTTTCACTTGAGAAACCTCCCTTTAGGCTTGTCTTTCCAGCTGAAAGTTGCAGCCCCATTGGTCTTGAAAAAGGAAGCTTTTCTCCTTTTTAGTTGTTGTTCCACCCTTTGAGCTTTGTGGACTAGTTCCTCAATTATAGCATAAGAATGTAGCTCCATCACATCTTGAATTTCTCTATTCAAGTCATGAAGGAATCTAGCCATTGTTGCTTCTTGGATATCCACAATTTCAGCCTATCATCATCAATTCCATTTCCTTATAGTAGTCATCAACACTCTTGTAGCCTTGGAAATGTCTTTGAAGCTTGTTGTGGACTTCCCTTGCATAATAAGTGGGAACAAATCTTCCTCTCAAGCATGTCTTTAAGTCATCCCAAGAATTTACTTTTTGCCTCCTCATCCTCCCTATGTCCATTTGAATTTGGTTTCACCATATCAAAGCATAGCCACCAAATTCTAGAGTTGCTAGAGTAACTTTCTTTTCTTCATCAAATTATTGGCATGAGAAAATTTGTTCTACTTTCATCTCCCACTCAAAGTACTCTTCGGAATCATTATTGTCAAGGAATTTTGGAATTTTATTTTTCACTCCATTCAATCCTCCATTCTTCCCTTCTCTTTCTTTTCTTCTCACCCTCCAATCTTCATCATCTCTATTATGCCTCATAGGATTGTATGTCCTATTTTCTCTTCTATCATTATTTTCTCTCCTATCCTCCCTCTCACTCCTTTCATCATAATAATTTCCTCCATGAGAGGAAACATACTCACTCACGCTCCTACTACTATGAGCCTCTCCATCCACACTTCCCATTGGATGACTCCTCCTTTGGGTCTCCCTTTGTAACTCTTCAAACCTTGCATCCATTTTGGTTTGCAAGTCTTCCATTTGTTTTGTCATGGCTTTCATCAACCTAGAGGTCCTAGGTGACAAAACCTCATCTCCTATTGAGCTCATCCTTAAAAAAAAATGGTTAGCAAAAACAGAAGTATATAAGGAAATTCTCACCACTCTCTAAGTGTTGTCACTCTCACTCGTGTTTGCACACTTTATCAAGGCTCTTTCTATAATGTTGTTTCTTGCCTTTTTCCACTCTTATTCCTCTCTATAGTTTTTAAGCATAAACTTTTAATCAAATCAAGCTTCTTTACTGTAGTGAAATATGAAATGATTCTAGGCTAGAATCGAGTCCAAGAACAAGAAAACTCTAAGACAAAACCTTGGAAATTTTAAGAGACAAGCAACAAAAGCAAAATTTTTAGAAAAACACAACTCAAATTGGAATTTAATGAGACAACTCAAGGAATACTATGGGCTGTACCAAACTGCACAAAGAGGATATGCCAAGTAAATTCAATTGCTAGAAGGTAAATTTCATCAAATTTGCATGTCATACAAGTTCACTTAATTTTGTGGTTCAAAGAAAATTTGAACTTGTAGCTTTTGTAACTTTTCTTTGCTTTTAAATTATGTTTTTCTTTGCATTTTTCCAGCCACAATTCATTAATGTCTTTGGCTGTACCAAAATGTTTCTCTTTGGTCTTTTCTTGTTTCTTTCACAATTTTTTTGTAAGCTTTTGTTTTTCTTTTGCACAAGTTCAAAATTTTTTGAAGAAATTTAATGATTCACGAAAAATATGATTTATAACAATTGTAAAATTTGTTTCTAACAACTCAATTCAGTTTTGGCATGAGATTAGAATCAAAACAAGTGGTCATAAAACACAAAAAACACTACAAACAAAAATTGACAAGAATCAAGACTAGAAAATTAGAAAATTTTCAAGAACAAATGAAGAACATGGAAACATGAATTTCACACAAAACTTGAAGAAGACTACTAGGGTAGGTGGCAAACCAAATCACAAAGCCAACCCACCAAGATTCACACGAAAATCAACAAGCAACAAGGACTTGAATTGGATTTTTCAAATTTTCAAAGTTGCAAAATTTTACCTTTAAAGAACTTTTAAAAACTGAACTTAAAGAAGAATTCCACAAGGCTTAGGCTCTAGATACCACATGATGTATGGTTGTGATGTAGCTATGATGTATAGCTGAACCCATAGCCATTAGTTTTTCCAAATCTACCTTGCAATGAAACTCAATCTTCAAGCAAACCTCAAGAACTCTAACTTCTGCACTTTCACAATAATTTGGGGCTGTTTTTAAGCTTTTTAATTCAGTAATGGAAGATGGAAGAGAGGTTAGGGATGAAATTAGATGACACCATGGAAAAACTTTCCAGTAAGCCTAGGAAGAATCACCACAGTAACATTGAAAAATCATTGATAAGACTCAAGAAGTTCTTACACAAGAACAAGAGAGAAACTCTCACAACAGTTTTTAGAATTGTATTAATGAACCAAAGTTATTTACAATCAGTTTTTGGGTAGCTTATATAGCCCACGAAATTACAAGTTTAATGCCATTAAATGTAAGGAAAATGCAAATTGAAATGAAGTCCAAATGAAGCTTGAAGTGCAAGCTTCTCCTAAAATGGCCCTTGGCTGACCCAACATGTGCAGTGCAGTTTTTATGCTGAAGCAATCAATTAATTTGTCCTTGTAATCGATTAAAACAAAGCTTTTACACATTATGATGCTTATGTAATCGATTACAGCAGACAACAACTATTTTACAAAGTGCCTTGGTAATCGATTACAAATAGTTGATAATCGATTACCACAGATTATTTTATGTCTTTTTTAAGCTGGTGTGATTCTTCATGCTTGTCCAAGTTAGCTTGGATGTGGTCTTGAAGTGCTTGAGTCCTAGCTCTTGTCATTGGTCCTTTAAAGCTCACCAAAGGAAGTGCTTCAAGCTCTCCTTCTACACCTTTAGCTTGCCATGGAACTCCATCAGCAAGCCATGGATTTGCTATTTCATATATTTACAAATTTGAATTTCTTTCCTTTAAAAATTGAAACTGATAATTGTTCATGGTCTTGTTTGAAATTGTTACACTCTGGCCAAAAAAATGCAGATTTTTCTTGGGAAGTGGCAATGTGACAATCCACTTCACTAGCAAACAAGATTGTCATACAAATTACAACATGAAAATCCTTTCATTGTCTATAATCTTCAATGACAGTATAACACACCTTTGGTAATCGACCTGATGTTGGTGTGGGTGTGTGGCACAAGCAAGACTGCACAGCGTGTGGCACTATGGACGGCCCAGTGTGTGGCACGAGCATGACGGTGTAGTTTGCGGTGTAACGACCCGCCTTGTTGCTATGATATCACTACTCTAAAAGCAAACTTTCAATTTTAAATAAAAACTCCATTAATTTGATTATGAAAATGAGGGTAAATTTTTTGCGATAATGCACTCACCAAACAACGCATAAATACGTAAATAAATAAATACAAATATATATAAATCAAACCATTATATATCATTCACATGTCAAAACATAATTCATTTTTTTACATGTATGTAAGCCTGAGATTTACATGCCCAATCAAAAAGAATCAAGGAACCAACTAAGAAAGAGTTGATAACAAAACACAACTCTCTTCCAAACATAAATTTCAACATTATCACGTCAGTTTGGCGGCTCCAACAAAAGAACCCCCCTCCAACATCAGCTACTACTGCTCATCTACTTCCACAAACAATGGTTCGCGATCATCACATTACCAACCACACGGTACAAAATTGCAAGGGTGAGTTTATTGTAAAAATCAACAAATATTAGATAAACACAATTAAAAAGAAAACGATAACAAACCATTACAAATCATTCTCAATATATCCATCAGTTCAACATACACTTAACAAACAAGTCATCAACTTTTCAACAATTCAGATTAATTATGCTTAGAATGATGCATGCACGTGACTCTATTCTCAAATACAAAGTGGTACCATTCGTTAGGTAATAGTCTAAGCGTGCCCACATGACACTATCACTTAGGAAAAAAATGTAGTAATTAGTCGAGGTCACCCTGTCGTGCACAGGCAACTCCCTCCATGGTGATCAGCCTGAGTCTCAAGGGAGTTCTAAATTAAGTGATATGCCCCTGAGTACCTGCACATTTTCCTCATGAAAAACCACATGTACTTACTGCCACCGTTTATACTATTTCCATGTAATTATGAAGTATGAAACATGAACATCATTAATGCACTGGTCGTGGATAGTTAAAAATTCTAAGCAATCCCTTTTCCTCTCTAGGGATGCTTAAAATTCTTAAACTAATCTTCTTCCCTATCATGGATATCCAACATGGTCACTGCACCTCCCATGTACATACACAACATACATCAATCACAAAGACATCGTCAACATCAACATCACCTCTCATCAATGTCATCATCAACATCGCCTCATCTCATTGTCATCATCAACATCAATATCATCTCAATAACATCAACATCAACATCATCTCATATCAATGTCATCATCAACATCAACATTAACATCATCTCATGTTAATATCATCATCAACATCAACATTATCTCATTTCAATATCATTAAAATCAACATCACCTCATATCAATGTCATCATCAACATCAACATCATCTCATGCAATATCATGATCAACATAAACATTATCTCATTTCAATATCATCATCACTACAAATAATCGCATTTCACATATATACATATAAATTTATGCCTGGAATTCACATTCCCCAGGTCTTTAGACAACATAAATCTCTTATAATAATAATCCATAATACCACGAGACCGATATTTTAGGAAAATTATAAATTAAAGAGGAGAACTATAATATAAAAAATAAACTTTTATCCCCGTTTAAAATTTAATAAAAAGTAAATAGAAGAATATAAATAAAATTTTGGACAGTCTTCTCTGTAATTAAGACTTTTTCCCAAAAAATTTAATCATTACAACAACAACACCAATTACAATTTCATTCATCAATAACAAATATATCGCCTCCCATTAGTTTAAAGCACAATTTTTCTTGAAAATCAGCACACAACAAGGACAAAGATACATCCCCATAATTGGGTTCCCTGACGCTAACTATGGTATCAAAAGCTGTAAATAAGCAATAAACTCCCCTTACCTATATATATTCTCATGTTAGCTCCTCACGATGTTGTTTTGAGATCTCTTAGGTTCACGTCCATTAGTCAAAACATAGAGCTCTATATACCAAATCGAAGGCAATTTAATATAGATTTCAAAGACTAGGTTAACATTAACATTCGAGGTCAAATACCCACTCAAATTTAGAAGGGGCTAATTTTTTTTTTCTTTTTGGAGTCTTCATCAAAGAGACGTTATTTTGAAATTAATAATGTACTAACTTAATCCTATAACAATGATTTTTAATATAAAATACATGCCTAATAGAAGCAAAAACAATCAGAGAATACATGTCTAACAATAGTTTTCAATTAGCTCCTAAGTCTTAACAAACTCTTAGAAATTTGCTTCACAATGATGCAGGCAATCAAAGCATATTTGTACATGTAGTATAACTCATTATTATGTTCCAAATAAAAATGTATTAGGGTTAAGGATTCAAAATCATTCACTTCTTCTTAGTCACTCTTTCTCTAAGCCACTCATTTAATTACCTATTAAATATTTTTTTTATTGGTGGGCCGGCCCGGCCCTGGCCCACATTTTTGTGGGCCGGGTTGGCCCGACTCGTTTAATGAATGTGGCCACACTTTAGTAAGGATATTTTTAAAAATCAATATTCATAAAAATAATACTATTCATTTGATAAACAGATAAAAAAACCATAAATATATACTCACAATATCATTCGTAAAAAAATGTATTACCTTAAAATAAATAGAAAAAGATAAACTCCAAAGCAATGTATTATCTTAAAAAAAATATATCACCTTAAGAATGTGATGTATTTAGTTTAAAGTTTCTATTTTAGTAATTTAATTTTATGCGAATTAGGTTTTTGTCAGATCAAAAACTCAAAACCCGTAATCAAATCCAATTCTAATTGAGTTCATAAAAAAAACAATTCAACCCAATGACCCAAGTCAACTCACAAAATCTAATTGGGTTGGTTGGATTGAGTGGGTTTAGGGATATAGTTCTATTCGCTTACACCTGTACATGGAAAACTTTAGGACAATGTTAAATTCACAATTTTTTTGGTACCAAACTATTTTCTTTTATGATATATACTATGATAAAAAATTATCTAATAATTTCTCGATTCCCAAAAAAAAATCTAATCATTTATTGCCTCTCTATTTTAAGGAATTCTAATGACACTGTTTAACACTTTATTATTGATTAAAATTAATTGAAAATTACTAATTTTTGGGAGTCTCACTTCTCACTATGTTATGATTAAGTAAAATGGATCAAAAACCTCAAATTAAAAAAAGGTTAGAAAGAGAATGTCCCTCATCGTGGGATAAAACTAATAAATTCCTCTTGTTTTTGACAAACATAATCATAGTTGGGAAGAAGGGTTCACGAAGGAACTTGAAGGGGAAATATCATGGTGGAGATCCATGCCTGGCCACCAACCCCATGGACATGTGTTAGTGGCGTGACCCCAACCAGGCCAACAAACGCAAGAATCTCGCAAATTGTGTTCAAGGCTAGCTTTGGTAGAAACATCGTCGAAGGCAAAGCGCAGCCCATTCTACATTGTTACAAACCACTCAAATGATGAATTGGTGAACCCTAAACTTGACACACTTCGCCATGCAATCACTCGTGACGACCTATAGTGGATCATCTTCACTCGTAGCATGTTCATCACCCTCTAGCAAGAGCTTACCATGAATAGAAACAAGACCATTGATGCAAGAGGTGTTGAGGTTTACATTGCCAAAGGTATCGCCATCACGGTGTAGTTTGTGAAAAACATCATCATCCATGGGATCAAGGTCTACGACATCTAAGTTCGTGGGGGTGGAATGATCAAAGATTCTAAGACACATTAAGGTTTCAGAACCTTAGTGATAGTGATGGCATTTCCATCTTTGGTGCTTGCAATGTTTTGCTTGACCATGTTTCCATGAGAAACTGCACTAGTAGACTCATTGATGCCAATCATGGGATCCACTACTATTACCATCTCCAACAACCATTTCACAAACCACAATTAGGTAACTGATTTCATTGATTCATCAGAAAGAGTAAGTATTGTATCATTCGGGACAATTTGGTTTCGACCAATGTCACTTATGAAATAATGTTTAAAACTTAATTACATGTCTCTACATGTAGAGAGGTAATTGATTTCATTTCTTTTCTTAGGAAAAATAAAATATCGTATGATCTATAATCATTTGGTTTCAATCAATCTCACATACAAAAGAACTAATTAATAAAACTTCATCACATGTCATCTAGAGTATTGTATGATTATTTAGGACCATTTGGTTTCAACCAATCTCATGTACAAAAGAATTAACAAAATTTAATTACATGTCATGTAAAGATTAGTTAAAGAATATAATCTTAATATAATAATTTCTTGAACAAAGTATTGGATGATATTGGATGATCGAATACTATATGATCCTGACCAATTTTTACATAACACATATGCAAGAACTGGTAAAACTTAGTTAAATTTTATGTAAAGATTGGTCAGGACCATATAGTCTCAAAACATACCATAATTTCTCCATGCAATTAAAGGAAAACAAATGAAAAACACCCTTTAGGTTGGTTTTATTGTTAAGTTTGAGTTTTGTTTATGCATGGCGCAGGTGATGTTGTTTGGTGTCAATGACATTTATGATGATAAGATCATGCAAATCACTTTGGCATTCAATCACTTCGGCAAGAGATTAGTTTTATGCCCAAAGGTAGATATGGCTTTGTCAATGTGGTTAATAATGACTACACTTACTGGAATATGTATGCCATTCGCGGTAGTAAGAACCCAACCATTATCAGCGAGGATAATCATTTTATTGGCCCTAACATCCAATTCACTAAAGAGTTGTGCATCTAAATAGTATTTGTTAGATAGTAACAATCTTTTCTTCATACTATCATTAGCTAAAATTTATTAAAAATTATCAAACTTTTTTTGTTAATCTTATTTTTTTTATTGGCTAAAATAGAATGTTGGGCAAACTCAGCTAAAATTTATTAAATATTATCAATCTTTTTTGTGAATCTCATTTTTTATCTACTACATTTTAATTTTCAGTTTCATCCCTTAAGTGTATTTATTTTACTTTGATTCTTATAGTAATATCTCTATTATACTAAATTGGTCCTTTTGTTAGTTTTTAATACTAACGACATCAATTTTAACTTACGTGATATCTTTTAGAATGTGTCACGTGTTAATAAATTGATGATAAATTGAGTAACAAAATGATTGCTTTGATGTAATGGAAAAACTTTAAGAAATCAATGTGAAACTTTTCAATCATAAGGGAGCAAACTAAAACTTAAAATATAGATAAGATATCAAAATTATTTTTTATTTTTTATTAAATGTATCTTATTTGTAATTTTATAATTTTTTACTAATTTTAATCAATAATAAAAAAAGTACTAGGAAAAAGAGAAAATATATGTTAGAAAATATGTTGGTAATGCTAATATGCTATTATGTACTATATTTTATCTTGACACCTGGATTGAGCATAATTTGTTATATTTTGATGTTGGTTGAAAGATTACAAAGAGGGAATACACACCAGAAACCATATGAGCAAGTTGGAAGTGGAGATTGTTAGATACAGAGGGAGCTTGAAGAGGATCAAGATGCTGAGGCTCTTAATCTTGGATAAGTTTTAGCTTTTACATGTCATTCAGTTGAAGACATATGTAATATTTAAATGTCTAAGATTTCCATCTTATGATCCATTGCATTGTATAAACATCATTTATTGACTTGCATTCATGGTTTTCATAAAAGCACATGTTTTGTGAACAAACTTAAAGTTTTCATGATTGCATAAAAAGTCAAATGCTCATTGCTTAAGTTTTGAAAAAAAAAAACTATTTCGCACTGCTTTAATCAACTATCAGCTTATGGTAATCTATTATTTAAGCTTTCATGAACACTTTAATCGATTACATCTATGTCGTAATCAATTACACTGCACAATCACAAAAAAAGTCTTCATGTGATAATCAATTATGATTTAATGGTAATCGATTACTTGGCACGTTTTTGAAACAAGACTTCCTGTGATAATCGATTACTTTGCTCATGAATCTTTTTCATAAAGTTCAAGAACACTTTAATCGATTAAGTATGTTATTAATCGAATACATAAGTGAAATTAATAGATTACATTCAATTACAACAGTTTTCTATAAATAGTTATTGGGTCTTTTGAAATAGACAGATCATTACACAATGAAAATTTCATAGATTTCAAAAGCTTTATGAAAAGTGAAGAGATACTTTGAGCTACTGAGTGTTTGCCACACAAATTCTAAATCTTCATATTACTTTGAAAGATTTCTTCTTGGGCAAGAAACTAAAGAAGTTCTTGGAGAGATTGTTCTGAAATTTATTTTCATTCAACCTGGATCAAAATTGGTAAATCATTTGCATTCATATACATTGGATCACCATGTTGTCTCTCTCCATTAAACTTTGTTTGTAATTCGTTTTAGAATTTCAGTTTGTTTGTAACTATTACAATAGATTTCTTAAGGCTTATCTAGAGTAGGTTTCTCTAGAGGGAAGAGTAGAGAAGGGATTCTCTATGTCTTGATCACTAGGGGTCTCAGGGAGTTAGATTTATGATCTTAATTTAGGTTTGCTTAAGGGTAATTGTCATAAACTTGTAAGAAAATAATATTGTGAATAGTAGAACTCTAACTAAGTTTGTTAGAAGAAACTGGATGTAACTTTTCAAGGGTGAGAAGTGAACCAGTATATTTCTTGGTGTTGAATACTTTCTTTTTATATCTTCTTGCTATCATTGATTGTCATTCATTTGGATAATCTTTTTAGAATTAACAGAAATATATTTTCAGCTATTGCTTTCTTTAAAGTTTGGTATTTGATTGACTGAAAGTTATTAAAGGGTGTTTTGTGATACAATCCTTAATGCTCTGATTACTTTAAAGATTTTTAAAAGACCAAGTTTAAACCAATTCACCCCCTTTTGGTTATTGTGTGTGTTCATACTATTTTCAGAGATCAATCAACAATTTGTACATGAATGAAGCCTTTTTGGTGCAGCCTTGGCCTGAGTTGGCTAACAGATCATTCTCAAAAAAAGACATGATCATAGCTAAGCCATGAAGTTATGTAGGAAGGCTTACACGCTATTCTAACAACCTAAAGTGCAGAGTGGGTCACCCTTGTTAATTACCCTTTTACCTATTAATTCTCTTCCTCACAATACCCATAATGATAGCATGGCCAAGGATAGATTAAAGTGACAAAAATTGTTAGGGTTAGATTAAAGTGACAAAAATACCACAAAAAGGGGGTTGAATTGTGTTTTAAAAAAATTTTACTTCTTTTTGAAAACATTATGTATTATGATATAAGTTTAACAAGAGATAATTCAAAATGAAAAACTATTCTGAGCTCAGAACAAAAATGCAAACACTTTCTGGAAAAAGGTTTTTACAGGTCAAAGCTTTGTTTCAAAAGGAGTAGTTTAGTTGTAAAAACTTCGATGAAAAGATTCAGTCTTAAGTTCCTTTATAAAAGATTTTTCTTCCTTAATGATTTTGAAAACAATGAAGAGACAAACAAATGAAATCAATGCAGAGGAGAGAAAGGAAGAAGATGATGCACAATGATTTTTATATTAGTTCATTACAACCTTGGGATACGTCCAGTCCTCATCCTTGAAGATGAGATTTCACTAATACAACCAACCAATGTTGGAATAGCCAACCATTGGATTTCAACAACTTGTCAGCAACTCCACTAGACTTCACACCTAGTTACTGTTAAACCAGCAACAACACTGGTTACAACCTTTGTCAGCTACTTACTAGTATTTTTACAACAAGTTTTTGTGTATGACTGAACAAAGACAAATTTATCCTTTCAAAAGGAATTTTCACTTAGGAAATTACAAGCTCTAACTTCTATTTTTTGAGAGGCATGAAGCAATAATGACAAATTTCTCACACAAAGATTTTTGCTCGAGTTTCTCTCTCTAGGATAGCTTCAACTAATCTTCATGATGCTCCTTCATGTCCTCTTAAAGCTTCAAAGGTAGCCATTGAAGTGGAGCCCACACAACTGACATACTACTAGAATAAGCAAAAAAATATTACAGTTGTCTAGTCATGACAACTAGTAGAGGTTTTTTGAGGTTCCCATTCTGAGGAACCTTTCTGATGAACATTCTGAAGAAACATCAGAATTTAGTTGAGAAAGGATCCATTCTAAAGAAGATTCTTTTGATGAAGCAAAAAAATTAATGTGGCTTTCAAAGGGATCACAACTTCATCATACTTAACATATCTTTACAACACAAAGCATTCTGAATTAGATTGCTTCATTGATCAAAGTGAAGGAACAATTGCTTATGTGTTAGTGTATTGTCCCAGGTTAGACTACACAATGGCTCCAATCTTCCATTCTGATGTTGAACATTAGTTTTTCACATAGGCAGTGCTTTCAGCTTTCAACATGGTTGCATCTAGAAATGCTTTACCATTAATCTTTTGATGAGCCCTCAGTATGTGTGGCTACATATTGATGATATGATGTTTTCAACTTTTGTCTTCTGATGAGTCAACTTCCTTCAGTGACTACATAATGAAGGCAAGATGTTGTCTTTGAGGTGTAGGCTTTTGAACCATTATGAACTCAATTATGAAGTTCCAATTTCATAGTCATGTTTTTACATCATTCTTATGTAGACTATGATTCAACTTCATTCTGATGTTGAATGCTCTCTTTGTAGCCTTTGATATGTCTTCTATGTAAGGTCTTGTTGTCTTATACTTTGCCAAGTTCAAGTATTTAGAGAGAAGCACTATTCATCATGCAGATGGGCTATAAAAGATCTTCAGAGGCTTTTATTATTGACAGTAGTTTTAAGACAAGCTTTTTGAGTTGCGTTCTAAGCACCTCAGTATGCATGCACATATATGCTTCTTAAGAATGTTTAGCAATGAAACACTTAATCAAAATGTTAGTCATCACATAATCTCATCATCCTTACAATTTGCATTGCTAATGGTTTGTCATAATTAAAAATAGAGCTGCAAATTCAACACAGATTTCACCAAACGCTACTCTTGTTCACAAGATTTAGAACATTCACTTTGAACTTCAATATTTATTCCAATCATATAACGTCATTCTAAATCTTAGTTCCTTAGGTGAAAAGAGTCTAAGCTCCTTCAATACTAGTTAATCCCTTGCATGTTTAACCAAAGGACTTGCTTTAAGCTTTATGACCCAAAGATAACCAGCAAACCAAGTAATATTCCTAGCTACGAGATTCATTAGGTGTTTTACTTCAATTCAAGAAAAATAAAGTACTTTCCAATCACAGTCTTATCACAAAAACAAGCTACAGGTGATCAAGTAATAACAAACATTAAGCACAAAATAAAACACTAATATTGAAGAACAAGAAAATTTAAACACATATTTCACAAAATATACATGAGTAAGGTTCGGTTACATCAAACCCCAATACGAAGGGATTTACATTTCCATGTGTAGCTACATCAAGAAAGGAAGTAGATGGGAGGAAGGAACCATGGGGACCTTTTTCCATGACAAAATAGTGCAATACATGTAATTATTGAGACTTTCTTTCAAAATGGTGAAGTGAATCCTTAAATACAACCCTAAAAGTACAACACTTTATTTGAAATTCGCTTAAGTAAAAATTTATGGCTTAAGGGCATTCCCCATTTTGCAATTTCTTCAAAAAAGGAAATTTCGATTAAGCCAAAAAATATTATGGCTAAAGTGAAATTTACTTCGAATTTCCTATTCAAGCTTTGGCATTTCTAGCTCTAAAAGGGCCTTCCTAGCCAAACTTAAATACTTACAAAAAAAAACTCCATCAATAACTATGAGTAATATGCCAAAATGATAAATTATAATGAAAAAAATGGATTTTTCAAAAGTGCAGCTAAATGAGTCGAACAAAGCTCTAAGTAAGAGAGAAAATAAGACAATTGTTTAAATTTACATCTCTCAATTAAGTATTTATGACAATTATCAATCATTTATCACATTTGTCAATTTATTTCTTTATTTTGTATATCTCTTCTCTTTATCTATCGTATATTAATACACCTTGTTTTGAACTAGTCGGTCGTTAACTAGTACTCTATGTTTCTTTTTCTTGTCTGCTTTTCTTTTCTTTTCAAAGAAATGTACAAATAAAGAGACACAAAGTTACAGTGCACCAAAATTTTGAGTGGTTATATTGATCTTATTTCAATGGTTACATCTTAAATCATTTGCACTAGATTACTTTTCTCTCAACCTTTTCCCATCTTGTCGACCACCATTATTCACCATTGCCAGATGCAATTTTTGACATCAGCATTTTATTTTGTTTCCGTCTCTCACTTGCTTCTCTCTAGCCTAAAAGCCTTTTCCTCCACAAAGATCAATGACAACTATTTGACCCATCAACTCTCTTTGCCTAGGACTCTCCTTTCTTTGTTAGACCCTTGGCAACGCACATCTGTACATGCTTCTGGCGCGAAGCAAGCTTGTTGGAACACTAAATCTTGGAGTCGTAGGCAATGTAAAGAAAAATTGAATTGATGTGACAAAAAAGTGATGCATGGCTTTGGTGGCAGACTCCATCCGCTACTGAACCCTTTTAAACCTTCTTTTTCAATTCTTATTGCTCTTAAGAAAGGAAAAAAAACTTTTGAAAACACGGGTAATGGTACTAATACTATAAGCAAGGATTAGAATGAAGAATTTTATAGAATCTATGGAAACGTATTGGACCTAGTACGTTTGAATATTATAAGATCATCCTTGTCTTTCTAATCAAAAGGAGATAATTACCTCTTGAAGTGTGAATGCAATATCCTCCTTTTTCTTTGGTGAGTTCTCTCATAGCCTCCTTAATCGGCTACGAATGACATATCTTCCTGCTGAATTAAGGGGGAGCTACTTGAAGCACAAAACATAAATTGATTGAAGAAGTGTTAGGACTTTTGGCAAGCGTACCAATTGTCGTTGTAAGTTACAAAATTTATAAAAGTTCGTCTCCACAGGGACTTGATTTTTACTCAGTTAATTCAAATAAAGTTTAACAGTTTAATAGTTTATATACAGTGATTGTGAACGAAGTTGCATGTGATTGTGGATTTTGATAGAAATTACAGAAATTTAAAAGGAACGG